>JAMKQA010145888.1:0-12299 GCA_024699735.1 Posidonia australis | reverse complement strand
TCCCCTACTTGTCTGGATTTCTAATTGGGCTACGGGCCTATTGCAAGCTTAGGGTTGGTCTGGCTAATGGGATTCAAGGGTCAGCCACATCCAAAGCATCATCTGGAAAATTATCATTGAGTCACCTCAAAATTGGGGTGTCTACACTTATATATCAATGACATTATGAAAGTAGAAAGCAATGTAATTATAATTTACCATGAAATTCATTTCTTATCCAATCTTATGTACATATAAGAGCCTTCACTGTAGTTGGATGCATAAAACATTTGCATTGAAATGCAGATGAAACAGTAGATACGGGAATAACAAAGATATCATGAGCCATACAAGTTACAATATGATACTTAGCTATTTCTACATTCTACCAAGCTAAGATGTCAAACTTTTCTTGCCTAAAAAATACAAGATCCTCTAAGTAACATTCTAAATCATTCTTTAATGGTTACACAGTAGACTTGGCATCACTGTATTGATTATACTCATCAAATGTTGCAGACACAATAAATGGTGCACATGGAAAACAATCTTCCAAATATGATGCACTACCATTGATTTCTGAAGAACTCTCGCTTGAAACTCTTGCTTGAAACAAGTGTATAATCATCTCTTATCATTAAACGATACTCAGTATACATGTCCACCAAGCATAACTTTATCTCTAGAATTTACTGTTCATCATCACAACCATAAATTTTCCTCATGTAAAACTCAATCGTGTTCATTTTGTGGCGAGGATCTAAGATAGAAGCTATTGAAAAAATAAAGCTTGCAACATTCCAATACTTATCAAATTTTATCATCATTTGCTTGCCCATTGAAGAAACTAAAAGAACAATACTTCAACAAAATGCCTTCAAAATCACATGTATAGCACATATTTCATGAAAAATATAATTTGTAGAAAGATACAATGAGATAGAGAATTTGTTAGTCATATCATAGAATTAACGCATGCAACCACAAATAATCTTAGCTTGTTCCCATTCCTCTGCATTTGGTGTAAACTTATAAGAACTATCAACTATTGCTAAAGGAGAAAAGACTTCCTTGAAGTCTAAAGCAGTCTGCAACGTGAGAAAGGTAGAGTTTCATCTTGTGGCAATATCTAAAACAAGATATTTATTTAAAGCCTTTACTTGACTAACTACTTTGAAAGTTTATAATCTTAATGTAGAAGATTTAACATACTTCACACTTTCACGTACTTTTGATGTAATCTTCTTTACAATCAAGATTCCTTCTTGACAATCAAATTTAGAATGTATGTAGAACATCTAACATGAAACAATTGGCCATATGCTACCAAGTTAATTGTAAGAAGCTTCTCTAAAAGGTCGCAAACAAGAGCATCATTTGTGGAACAATTATCTAAAACATTAAGCATTAATTTTCTAATAATGTTCCATTCATACAATCTCTCCAAAATGGCATTTGAAAGTGCAACTGTAGTGTGAGGAGCATCAATTACTGACAAATTTAGGATTCTCTTTTGCAATTGTCATTTAGCATCAATATAGTGTACTGTCAAAGTAAAGTAGTTCTTGTTTTGATTTGATGTCCACATGTCACTAGTAACGCTAATACGACTAGTAAGCGTGTCAAAAGACTATATAATTTTTCCTTTTCTTCCTCTAATATTTTGATGCAATCTTTTTTGATGGTTGTACATGAAACCATTTTAAAAAGTTGTTGAAGGTTTGTAACAAATTCACGAAAACCAACATGATTCACCAAAGCAAAGGATATTCATGAAAAATGATCATTCTAGCAAAATCTCTTCTACTCAACTCTTAATCAAAATTCCAAATTTTTGTGTCTGTTGTGTTGTCACTAGCCTTTTTTTTTCCTCTGCAACAACATTTGACAGACATCTTGCTTCAATTTTGAGAGATGTTTGAGTTTCAAGTGACTATATAAATTTGTGGTTCCATCCTTTGGCCTATTCATATATTCAACACTACAACGATTACATTTTGTCTTTGGTATTTCATCAACTATGATTTTGGTTAAATCATTCCATACATCAGAATTTAATTGCCTTGTCTTTCTCTTTTTGCTTGTGGTTGTTATTGGTTTTTCTTGTTTAACAATGGGAGAATCAATATTAATTGGTTTTGTTTCTAACATTGTATCTAGAAACAAAAAAAAAGAAAAAAAAAGAAAAGGAAAATATAACTGTAACGCCCCTAGCACTACATAACAGTACCAATACTACCCAATTTTTTCAATTAAGCTAAATTAACTATAATTAATAATAAACAGGCAAATGATTAATAATAGAATAATTAAAGCAAGCTACCAAACCTATGTGCGGCTAAGTGGCTCCGAATCATGCACTAGAACTAGACTGCACCTCTAACTATGCACTTGGGACAAACATAATAAAATTCACGCATGAGTGACATCATTATCATCTAGTACACGTCCCAAAAACCAAAGTCTGGTAAAACCCCTAAAGGACTACTAAAGTCACGAAGAAAACACCAAAGCTGAAAAGCCAATGTGTAATCTGAAAATCCATTTATAAATTAGGCTTGCTTTTTAAAAATCCTTTAATCATTTTCTTTGAAATTCCATGCATTTTATCAACAGTTGCAGCATTTATTCTTGTAAAACCACTGATTGCATCAAGCACTGCCTACTAAAAATCAGTATTTCACATCAACTATTTGCATCGGGCACTCGCGTGGCTCATCTGCACCTCCAGCATTCACGACCTAGTCGCACTATAAGCCTGTGCTGGTAGTCGTCGCCTACCAGTCACGATATGGGTTTTACAGAACAGCCAACAAAAATCAAGAAACCAGGAACCCAACTGAAACTACATAAAAATCCTTAGAAAATTCACACAGCATGCATGATACATCATGACATACATTTAATCATTCAGGGCATATGGATCCATGTATCCTCTCATCCATTTAACCAAAACCATGGTAAAAGCATGGTAGTTTACTGAAAATCTCAAAACTAACACAAGCATTGATCCAACGTATATTTCATGTGATTCATGTTAAATTATCCATTTATCTCAATCCTAGGCATGATTCTAGGAAAATAAAGGGAGGGAAACGCGTACTCAGTTGAAGTTCACCAGTGTTCCACTTCTCTGATGAGCTTTTGATGACCTCTGGCTAGCTCTCTCGGTGTCCCTTCCTCTCAGGCTGACGGCCTTCCCCTCCAGCAACACCCCTTCTTTGGCGGCAGAGCTTCGACCTCACCTCACCTCTCTTCCTCTCTCTCTCTATAAATTTCTCTCGTTTCTCCTTTCCAACGTAGGAAATCATCTGGGATTTTAAACACCCCAAGCTACCCCCAGTCATCTGGGAATCTCGGTGGCACCGCGGACGAGGCAAGACAGTGGGTCAGGTGCTAACAGATGGCAGCATCGGTAGTAAACGCTAGTAGTAGGTGTTAGCCGGTGTTTGACTATGGCTACTGTATTCAGGGTAATGTGTCAACAACTGGTGCTAGTAACCTCTGTTGGTCATCCGCACCTAGAAAGTTTGCTTGGAACCTTTGGCCCCTATATTCATTGACTTTTGCCGCCTACTAGGTCCACCTAGCCTAGTCTGAATAAAGACAAAGAGTGACCACAGACCAATCTAGGGAACATAAACTTGCATTCATCTCAGTCACCAACAACATCAAGTCTCGCTTATTCAAATCACATAACAAAGCCTTAATCATAGGATACATCATTTTTGGATTTCTTGATACACTCTGGTTAATCCTGGATGTTACATCTTATCCTCTTTAAAAGAGTTTCATCCCAAAATTCGCTCTTAATAGAAAAAATGGGGGTACTACAACCACACATCAGCCTTACACTCCTAAGTAGTCTCCTCCATGTTGTGATGCTGCCATAGAACCAGTACAGGAGGGATTACCTTATTCATGACGACTTGTTCCTTTCTGTCAAGTATCCAAACAATGTCCTCCACCATAGACAGGTCCTCCTACAATTCTTCTAGTTGAACCGAGATCACTTGTAAGGCATCGGCCCAGTACTTTCTCAGTGATAAGACGTGAAACACATTGTACACATTAGACAGATCTGGAGGCATATCTAGCTTGTAGGCGACTTCCCCAACCCTTTTGGAAATCCTATAGGGTTCAATGTAGCGAGGACTCAACTTTCCCTACTCCCTAAATCTCACCACTCCTTTAGTAGGTGACACCTTTAGGAATAGTCTACTATCTTGAATTTCAAAAGTTTATGCCTCCAGTCAGCATAACTCTTTTGTTTGCTCTGTGTAGCTGCTAGCCTCTTTTTAATCAACTCTATTTTATTAGCATACTGCTACACAATCTTTGGGCCCACGAACTGTCTTTCACCTACTTCATTCCAACATGTAGGTGTCCTGTAGGGTCTTCCATATAGAGCCTCAAATGGCACCATTCCAATGCTAAGATGATCTTCCGTGTTTCCTCTAAAGTCCAAGGTCCAGGCTCGCAACATATCTTTTAGTATTTGGATGGCTCTCACTATTTATCCGTCTATTTGAGGATGGAAAGCGGTGCTAAAATTCAACACTGTGCCAACCTCTTGGAATGCTCCCCAGAACTTTGGTGTAAATCAGGTGTCTCTATCAGATACAATCGACATTGGAACTCCATACAGTTGAACCATCTCAACCATGTACAACTC
Organism: Posidonia australis; assembly: GCA_024699735.1. Lineage (NCBI taxonomy): Eukaryota > Viridiplantae > Streptophyta > Magnoliopsida > Alismatales > Posidoniaceae > Posidonia > Posidonia australis. The sequence goes on along the minus strand of JAMKQA010145888.1, from coordinate 7,645 downwards.
TGCCATTTGTGATAGTGAGAGATTTACTCGTATAGGTAGGAAATGCACTAACTTTGTAAGCCAATCTACAATTATCCAAACTGTATCATTTTTTCTTCTAGTTTTGGGCAGTTCTGTCACAAAGTCCATTGATACATGCTCCCACTTCCAGACCCAAATATTTAGAGGTTCTAAAATTCTTTTGGGCTTCTGGTGCTTGATCTTGATCATCTAGTAGGTTTCACATCTTTCCACGTGCTTACCAATCTCTTTTTTCATTCCAAGCTACTAGAAATTTATCTTCAGATCCTTATACATCTTAGTGCATCCTAGATGAATTGTATATCTAGACTAGTGAGCTTCATTTAGTAATTTCTTTTTCACCTCCTCCACCTAAGGCACATACAGACGCAATTTGTATCTAAGCCCTTCATCTACATCAATGAAGAAGTGAGGCCCCTCTTCTACTTCTAATTTCCTCTAGATTTCCTATATAAACGGGTCTAGTTACTAAGCTGACACAATTGCCTCCAGCATTCTTGGACAAATAGACAGATTTATTACCCACGTTCCAGTTGGTCCCTGAGACTGCCTTTGAGGTTTGTACTCAACCAATCATTCTAACAGGTGTCATTCCTTGATCACCAAGCTGACCATAGTATGAGTGCATCTGCTCAGGGCATCAACGACTACATTAGCTTTCCCTGGGTGATAGGATAGGCTAAAGTCGTAGTCCTTGAGGTATTTTACCCATCTCCGCTATCTCAAATTCAGATGCCTCTGTGTGGAGATATACTTTAGGCTCTGGTGATTTGTGAATACTTCGAACTATATGCCATACAAACAATGTCTTCAAATCTTCAAGGCAAAAACCACTGTAGACATCTCCAGATCACGGGTGGGGTAATTTCTCACATGGTCCTTCAATTCATGTGAAGCATACGCCATTACTTTGCCATGCTGCATTAGTACACACCTCAATTTGGTCGCACATGTGTCACTGTATACTGTGAAACCGCCACTCCTAGAAGGCACAATCAGGATTGGAGATGTGACCAGACGAGCTTTCAACTCGTTGAAGCTCTCTTCACATTGCCAATCCCAAGTAAATGGCACATCCTTTCGTGAGAGTCTGGTCAAAGGTGCTACAATCTTGGAGAAGTCTTGAATAAATCTTCTATAATATCCTACCAAGCCTAAGAAACTCCTGATCTCTGTCACAGTTTTGGGCCTGACCCAACAGTTGACTGCTTCCACCTTGGCTAGATCCACTTTATTGCCTTCTCCTGAGATGATATGGCCAAGAAATGTGACATCTTCTAGCCAAAACTTGCATGTGGAGAACTTTGCATATAGTTGGTGCTGCCTTAGTGTCTCGACCACAGTTCTCAAATGCATTTGATGGGTCTTTATATCAGAGGAATACACCAACACATTATCCACAAACACCACAACAAATTGGTCCAGGTAGGGTTTGAGCACTCTGTCCATTAGATCCATAAAAGTACTTGGTGCATTTGTCAAATTGAATGGCATGATCAGAAACACATAATGGCCATACCAAGTCTGAAAAGTTGTCTTATGCACAGCAGTTTCCTGAATCCGAAGTTGGTGATAGCCTGATCTCAAATCAATTTTTGAAAAGACTGAGGTCTCTTGCAACTGATTGAATAAATCATCTATTCTAGGCAGAGGGTATCTATTCTTTACAGTAATCATCTGGTAGTCTATACAGAGGCAGAGTGAAGTGAACCATTCTTCTTCTTAACAAACACCACAGGTGCACCCCAAGGTGACACACTCGGCCTAAAAAACCTGCTTGCAATTGACTCTTGAGTTCCCTTAATTTTGCTAGTGCCATTTTGTAAGGGGTCTTCATGATGGAACTAGATCCTGGTACCAGATCAATCAAGAATTCCATCTCTTGGTGTGGCGGCATGTTAGGTAATTCCTTTAGAAAGACATCAAGGTACTCTCGAACCATTAGTATGTCTTGCAACCTTCAAGCAGAAAGGGAAGACACTATCATACTAGCCAGATATCCCATACAAACTCTTGATAGGTGGCGGTAGGCTTTGATTATGGAAATTATCTTCTTTTGTTCTCCTAGTCTAGCTCCATACACCACACACCACCCCTAGCTTGGGTATTCCACTAGTATTCTACTCTTAGCATAGTCGTTTACAACTGAGTGTTGTGCTAGTCAGTCCATCCCCAGAATTACATCATTTGCTACATGTCCATGACTATTAAATTGGCCTTAAAATCATGATCTCCTAGCTTGACATCGACTGACTGTAGATACCTCCTTGCTAGGTTGTGCTCTCCCAATGGAGTCATTACAACTAAGTGGAAAGCCAATCTAGCCGGCTTATCTCCAATCGTAGCAGCAAATGACTCAGAGATAAAGGAAAAGTTCCCTGAGTCAAAAAATACTCAAGCCATTCGACCGGCCACAAGAAAGGAACCTATCCAACACATATCATTATCATAAGTCGTAATTATCATAAGAAACTGTGCTAGATTATAGGACTACATAGGAAATACAAGACCATAATACAGGATTCATGGCTACTCCTTACCCTCTACAACATCCTTAGAGGGACCAACATCAGGAGCTGCTATTGAGAACATTCGGCCCTTGGTTCGTTGGCAAGGGGTGTCTCCAGTTGGCTTCAAAGGGTCTAAGCAATTTTGCTGAATATGCTTAGCCTTTCCACAGTTGTAGCACACCATCTTCTCTGCATTCCACTGTTGGTGATAACATTGTGCTACTACATGTCATGTCAGACCACAGACGAAGCAATGTCTTCTGTCCCCCATGCCACTACTCGAACCAACCCGATTGTATCCAACACCACCTCCCCTAGAAGAGCTGCATCCCTCCTAGCACCTAACTTTGAATGCTCCTTCCTTTTCTTCCCAATGCTCCCAGAACTACCAGAGCTCTGTACCCCTGAAGCAGCAGACCATGGGGTGAACATCTTCCCTTTGCCTTTGGGATGATCATCCAGCTTGTGATCCTTCTCATATCAGGTTGCTAGTTCTACTACCTCCACCAAGGTTGAGCACTAGTAGCCTATGAACTTGGATTTGAGTGTCGAAGTGTAACACCTCGCGACCACAGGGTGACACAGCAAAGCTAATCTAAGTCTAAGTTTGCTAAATTAGTAAGAGCAGAAATTTAAAATAAATACTAACTACTACCCAGACCTATGTGTGGCTGGTGGCTCCCAAAAACTCGAGTGCTGGGACTAAATGCATTCCAACACAGCACCTGAAATCAAACAACTGAAATGCATGAGTGACATCTAAGTCACCCAGTACACACCCCAACAAAAAAACAAACAGCGGAAAACAACTGAGTCTCTAAGTCTTTTTTCCAAAATAAAACTCTAATATCTTTTTAGGAAAACTTTTCTATAAAACTCTAATTTGGTTCTTAATAAAATTTTGAGAAAGCCTCTTTCAAAGAAATCTTGGAAATCATGTACTTTCAAAACTTACTTTCTTCTCTGAAAACCATGCTCAGATCTTAAATCTTGTAAAGCACAGAACCTAGTTGGAAATAGTCCTAAAACACTATTCTTATCTTGGCTAAAATCTAGCTAAAACTCAAAAGCCAAAACCAAGCTTGATTCTAGTCTAAAACTAATATCTAAATCTGAAATCTGAAAACCTCTTTTTCTTGTGTCACCTTGATCAAGGGTAACTTGGCTACAACTAGAGAAGGAGGCACCAACCTCGATCTCCTACAGTGCCACGGTGAAAGTCCTCGTGTAGGGCATATCACCATCCTAGCCAATAGGCCTCACTATTTCTTTTCTCTTTTTTATTCTCATTTCATGGAGATACGTCTCCTCATGATGTCCCTCTAATTTGTCTTGGTATTGCAAGCATTGTTAACTTTGCCTGGCCCATCACGAGCTCTCGAGTTATCCTACTTGTTCCAGTGCGAGCTCTCGAGCTATCTCACCTAGCCTATCTAACACCACTTTCCTGATTGAACACATAGCCTAGCAACACTAACTCTTTGGCTCCCAGTTTCTTTCACCTAGGGCCAACCTAAAACTCTGAAATCTTTTTCTGAAAACATGCATTTTTTTCTGAAATTCTTTTCTGAAGTCTCTTTCTATATCTTGTTCTGAAATCTCTTTCTAAATCTTGTTCTGAAATCTCTTTCTATTACAAGGAATGCTTCTGTAAAAACCAATATTCTCTTCTGGAAATAACTCTTATTAAATCTCTTTTAAACAAGAATCATTCTTTTTAAATCTTGCCTTTCTTTCTGAAACAACTTTTCTAAACATCTTTTATTTCAGGATAACTATACAAGGATTACATCATAATCTTCACTTAATTGATTTATCTTTTGGAGAATCTCAGGATGACCCACGCATGTCAACCGCGCAGGCCTCACGCACATTCGACACGTGCCCCAGACACTTATAGAGAAAACCAGAGTAGGTTGCTGGAACCCTGCTCCAGTTGGGAGCTCTGGCAAACTAGTTTCCAGCCACTAAAAAATTACATATAAATACCTAAATTGAAGATCCTTAAGTCTACTATCTTTTAGGACAAGTTTCATCCACATCTGATTCATGAATGTCAGGATATTAACTTTCAAAGACAAAGATACCACTAAAAATCCACTGTATCATAATATATGAAAAATCAGTGACATGTCTTCCATAAATCCTAATAATTCACTAGATCATTAACAATTCTAGATTTCATGCTAAACTACTCATTTCCATGCTTTTTAGCTAATTTGCAACATTAAATAATACATGAATCTAAAAGCAATAGAGAGGAGAAGGAAATGGGTCGCGTACACTATTAGGTTGATGACCGGCATGCTTCTCTTCTACTCCAACACACCTTAGAGCTTTTTGGTGATGTTTTCCCTTCTTAGGGCTTTAGCAACGTCGTCGGTGACCCTCTCCTTCTCAGGTTCTCTCTTAGGTTTTCCCTCTCTCTTCTCACTTCTCTGGATTTTCTTCTCCTCTCATTTTCCTTCCCTTGATGCCAACTCTTCTCCTCTCTTATTATTTACTGCTGGCTTCGTTGCTTTCCAACCGCCAGCAATCACTAACAAGGAATGGGCGAGATTCGTGCAGCGTCGTTCGTAAGGTATGGGAGGAAGGCAGCGATGGCAAAGTATGGCTGCACAGTAGAAGGCAGCATAACGCTGTGCAGCTACTGTTGGAGTATACACCCTCGTATTCAGTATAAAATACCAAAATATGATGTCATACAGAAGTCCAAAGTTAAACACAAGTATATTACAAAGGAGAGAGCACAATTCAAGCATCAAAACCCATATTCCATTAATCGTTTCTTATATCAATACATGGGTACGTGCTTACATTGCTAAGGAAAATCTCCTAGAATAACTGTGCAGGTTAGCTGTGCGTCTCGACCGCACGTCCGACAGGCGGTCTTCCTATACAGGGCCCAAATATTACACGGAGTCAGTCCTTCCACAAATCTTTTAGCTTTGTACTTTTTTGTGTCAAATGTCTGCAAGAACTACTCCAGGCAGGTGCAGGTCGCCTCATACTAAACTACTAACAAGCTACATTGCTTCAAATTTCAAAATTCTCTGTCTAGTCGTTCTCTCTCGTACTCTGGAAAGTACTTCTCATAAAAAATGTTCCAAAATTCCTCCCAATACATCATCAGGAGGTCAGAATTTGAAAATTTCATACGACGTGTGGCTTTCCACCACTGATCAGCGTCCCCCTTAAACCTAAAGGTAGCTAGCCTGACTCATTTTTCAGTTGGGCATTTTATGCCCTTCAGAATCTTTTCCACTTCTAGCAGCCATTCCTCACATTTTTATTGCTTGTCTCAATTGTCAAAAGTCGACGTGCTCAGTTGGTGAAACTACCTGAGCTATTGGCCTACCTTGGTCCCATATGTATTGCTTTTGCTGAAGGTCTAGGCAAACCCCTACATCGTGTGGCTCAACTCCTATCGAATACCTCCCCAGCCACTATCTTGCACCTCGTTGGAACTTACTGTGGGAGTCTTACCTCTACCTTGGCCTCTGAGTGGCATCTTGCTGCCACCACAAATCAAACAAGTCAGGTGCATATACTTGCTATAGTGCATTCTTAATGAAGCCACAAGCCAGACACCCTAAGTTGGTGCACTTAGTGAATCTAAGCTCTCATACCACTCTGTAATACACATGGTGCTACATAATAGTACCAATACTACCCAATTACTTAAATTAAGCTGAATTAACTATAATTAACAATAAACAAGCAATGATTAACAATAGAATAATTAAAGCAAGCTACTCGACTTGTGTGTGGCTAAGTGGCTCTGAATTATGTACCAGAACTAGACTGCACCTCCAATTATGTACTTGGAACAAACACAATAAAATTCACATGTGAGTGATATCATTGTTACCTAGTATGCATACCAAAAACCAAAATGTCGTAAGCCCCTTAAAGGACTACTAAAGTCACGAAGAAAATACCAAAACCAAAAAGCCAACGTGCAATCTAGAAATCCATTTATAAATTATGCTTTCTTTTTAAAAAACCTTTTATCATTTTCTCTAAAATTCCATGCATTTTATCAGCATTTGTCAACATTTATTCTTGTAAAACCACTTATTGCATCAAGCACTACCTACTGGAATTTAGTATTTCATGCCGGCTATTCGTGTCGGGCACTCACATGACTCATCCATGCCTCCAGCATTCGCGACCTAATCGTGCTATAAGCCCACGCTAGTAGTCCTCACCTACCTGTCGTGCTATGGGTTTTACAAAATAGCCAGCAAAACTCAAGAAACCATGAACCCAACTAAAACTGTGTACAAATCTTCAAAAAATTCACAGAGCTTTCATGATACATCATAACATACATTTAATCCTTCAGGGCATATGGATTCACGTATCCTCTCATCCATGTAACCAGAAACCTTGGTAAATGCATGGTAGTTTACTAAAAATCTCAAACCCAACACAAGCATGGATCCAACATATATTTCATGTGATTCATGTTAAATTACACATTTATATCAATCGTAGGCATGATTCTAAGAAAATAAAGGGAAGGAAACGCGTACTCAGTTGGAGTTCACAGGTGTTCCACTTCTCCAGTGAGCTCTCTTGGCATCACTTCCTCCCCAGCAGATGGCCTTTGCCTCCAGCATCACTCCTTCTCGGGTAGTGGAGCTCCAACGGCGGCCCTCATCGACGGCAGACTCCCTCTCCCTTTCTCACCTCACCTCTCTTCTTCTCTCTCTGTAAATTTCTCTTGTTTCTCTTCTCCAACACAGGAAACCATCCAGGGTTTTAAACACCCCAAGTTATCCTCAGTCGTTCGAGAATCCAAACGACACTACAAAGGAGGCAAAGCAGTGGGTCGGCAGTAAACACGAGCAGTAGGTGTAAGGCGGCATTTCATTGTAGCTATTGTATTCAGGGTTGCGCCTCGACAACTAGCGCTAGTAACCTCCATAGGTCATCTATGCCTGGAAGGTTAGTGTAGACACCCCGATTTTGAGGTAACCCAGAAATGAGTATCCTTATGTTGCTTTGGATGTGATCAGCCATTAAACCTAGCCCCAAGCCTATTAGCAAGCCAGAACCCAGAAATCAGTGAGGTAGCTGGGCGCACCAAGGTGGCGCACCAAGGTGGC
>JAMKQA010145887.1:0-10132 GCA_024699735.1 Posidonia australis | reverse complement strand
AATTAACTAATTTATGTCTAGGATCCATAATTAAAGCTAAACATGCCCACATTGGAGGCTCACTCCAATAATTATTATATTTAGTTTCCATTGATTTAATAATATCTACAAAAGTTGGAATATTCCTATATTGTTGAAAAACATTTGAAATATTAAATAAATTATTTAAAACTAAAGAACTTGTTGGATAATATTGACTAGATAATTGTTTAGTTGTATTATTTAGTTGTATTACAAAATGATTCTAAAAATTTATGAATTATATTAGAATTTTGCCAATCTTCATTATTTAAAAAATCAATAGATTTTGCATTATAAAATCTTTTAATTATATGATTATAAGGTATACATGAACTTAACATATCATAGGTTGAATTCCATCTATGTTGAACATCTAACTTAAATTTTTTATGTTTTAAACCATTTTGTGCACATACATGTCTAAATTCTTGATGTTTTTAGTTGATGTTTGAATAAATAAAATAGCTTTTCTTATATTTTCTATATAAGGCCTAATGCATTCTATATCATCTTGTACAATTAAATTTAAGATGTGACAACACCTACAATGAAATAATTCACTATTTAATATTGGTTTTATATTTCTTCTTAATAATTCTATTGCAACAATGTTATTAGATGAATTATCAAATGATATTGTATTTATTTTAAAAAAGATATTATATTCTTTAGCAATATCTTCTATCATATTTGATATAACTTTATCAGTATGTGGATGATCAAAAACTTTAAAAGTAATTAATCTTTTTTGTAAATTCCATTTTATGTTTATCCAATGTACAATTAAACATAAATATGGAAAATTATTTGGACCAGTCCAAACATCACATGTTAATGATATTTTACATAATAAACTAAAAAATATTCAAATTAAATCTTTTTTATCTTTTTTAAATATTTTATAAATTATATTTCTTGTTGTATTTCTAGTAAAACTTTTAAACTATGAATTTAACTAATTTTGCATACATGATTCAAAAATTTTATTTTCATAAAAATAAAATGGTTATTCGTCTTTTTACTATAAATTTAATTATTCCTTCCTTAACTTCTTCTGTATTATATTTCCAATTAATTATATTGCTATATCCTACTTGTAATTTCGATTGTTTTAAATTTGTGTTATCATCTTTATTATGTTTGGGTATATATTTTTATAAATGCTTAGATATATGACCTACACCCTCTCTCCTAGGATATGTGTATGTGGTATTACAATAATTACAATAGCACCTAGTTTCATCTACAAGGTCTATTGTAACATACTCCCAAACTTAAGAACTTTGTTTCCTAGGTTTTTTAGTGACTATGGACTGTATAGTCTATGTTGGGGTAGATTGAGATTGATCTGACCCCATACTAAAGATATAGTCATGGCTACCAACATTACCAAAATTTTCCATTTTAATATAAAAATTGAATATAAAATAAAAAAATCCTTAACCCACAAAAACCAAAACCCAAAAATGGAGAGATTAGAAGTAAAAAAATTGGAAGGATTAGAAATAGAGAAATTTTGATATTGCCAGCTCAATTGGTGGTGTGGAGACTAGAGAGTAGTAGATACGGTGGAATCCAAAACCAAATAGCTAAATCCTCACTTGAAAAGATTAAGTTGGGAGAAAGTGGTAGAGAATATCAGTTGTAGTGGAGAAGAGAAGAGAAGATTGAGTTGTGAAATAAATGTAATTGGGGTGTATTTATAGTTGAAAATTAGAAGGATTTCATATAAAGAAAAAAAAAGTTATTTTTATTTTTTGCAGGGACAGGCGGCCCGCCCTGGCCCTTTTTGTTTTTTTTAAATTTGCAGGGCTGGTGGACGGCTCGATCCTTTTTTCTTTTTTTACTACCTGCCCGGCCCTTTTTGTTTTTTTTTGCTGGGCCACGGGACCAACCCATTTTGTTTTTTTTTATTTTGCAAGGAAGATGTACCTTGACCTTTCGGAAGATCGGGAGAGGAACTCACACGGTCTTCCTCCCTTTCTTCTCCTTGACCTTTCGGAAGCCTTGGATCGCCTCACTACCGCCTCCAGCAACTTCTTCCTCTTTGAGCTTGTCGTCAGAATAGTGACGCCAACGAGTGAGGTGGAGAGGAACTTGGCCATTTGATGCCTCATCGGAGCCGTTGGATCTCTTCATCCATCCTCCCTCTTGCTTATCTAGAGGTTAGATGCATGATAAGGTGCCGGGGAAGCCCTAGATGGCTTCCCAGGTGGTCGTCGCCGGCGAGTTTCAGTTGCCGGTGGTCGTCATTTTATTTTTTTAAATTTCTTATTGAAAAGTTTCTTTTCTTTTCTTGCACTTAGGTCCTTATATTTTGCATTCTAGCCCCCTACATTTACTTACGCATCATTTTATCTTCTTTATTTAGTAAACTTTCAGTGTGGCCCCTGTGCTTTTCTTTTATTAGTTCTCAAGCCCTCAAATCTTTGAGAAAAGCCTTCAGGCTTCTTTATTTCAGCCATAAGTCCACTGATTTGCACATTTAACCCTAAATTGTTCTTAAATTGCACTAAGAACATATTTTCTTGGCACATTTACAAATCAGACCCTAGAAATTTTTGCTTTCACGCCAAAACACATAGGTTTGCACATTTAACCCTGAATGTCTCTAAAATTGAACTAAACACATGTTTTTATAGCATATTTACAAATTAAACCCTAGGAATCTCAAATTTTACCGAAAATGCACAGTTTTGCACATTTAATCCCCACCTTCCATAAAATTGCATAGAAATATGTTCTTTAGCACATTTGTAGATTAGACCTTGAGTATCCCAACCTTTACCTAGAAGCATGTAATTTTTACGCAGAGGCCCCTAGAAACTTACATTTTTCATCTATGCATTCATTTGTACATCTTGATACTCTTTTTCAAATATAAATTCTCATGCATATCTTCTTATTTCTTGCATACACATTTCAACTACTTTTCAAACTTAGTCTTCACATTGTTTTTCAGATTTCTTCCAACTTTCATGGTTTTGATTTGATTTGGATTTTCATCATCCGAGGAAGTACATTAACAAGCTTGACAATGCCGACATGGACCCGAATGAGGATTATTTTCTCTTATTTGATTTTCCTGGATTTTCCTAATTTCCACTGTTTTGTGTGACGCTTTCCGAATATTTCCAATTTTTACATGATTTTCGTCATCGCCCAAGGACGTATAATAAAGCAGCATTTTCAATGTCTACATTATCCCTCGGATTATTTTCCTTATCATTCGTCTTTTATTCATTTCTTCTCTTTGATCTGTCATTCATCTTAAGCATGTACATTAGGAATAGACAAGCATACACACACTAAATCATTAGCAAGCAGGGAACCTTGAAAGACCAATTTCTTCGGACGTATGGGGTACCTAACACCTTCCCCATGTGTAACAAGAATCCTTACCCTTTCTCTAGCCCGTAGTGATTTGCACACTACATCAATTAGGCACGGAACACACATGTGTTTTACATTGATTTCTTTGTATTTGGTTTTCCTCCTTTTCCTTATCCTTTTCTTATCCTTCTTTGGTGTTTCTGAGTCAAGTCTCCTTCCTTGGATTCACCATCTTCCTCGTGACCATATTGAGATTCGTCGTGTGTTTCCACACATCGAGGAGTCGTATAGGGTTCCCACCAGCATGGTCATAGGAATCATACCACCTGAATTCACTAACACTTACCTACAATCTCTTAGTCTCTAAACCTCAACCTAGGCCTTGTGCTCGATCACTTAGGAATAGCATCGTATCCCTTGATCCTAGCAATACAATCCTCCGACATATTGGTCCACAAAAAAGAAAATCAGTGGTAAAACCTTTAAAAACTATTTTCATCATTTTCCAAATCACTTTGAAACCATTTTCAAAATCATACCTAACATCAGATTAATCACAAACTAAAATAGGCCACAACCTCATGTTGTTCAAGCCAAAACACACAACCAAAACTCATAGTCGAAACACACAACATAAACACATACTACTGAAAACTACTCTTTTGAGAAACAAACCAATTTTGAATGTGATAACCTAGATTTTAGGTAGCATTTTAGGCCAAGAATTTGACCTAGAAATCCTAGTGTGTTAGACACTGAGATAGTTGTGTCTTATGTAGATGCTATATACGCTGCATTTAACATTTAGCTTGCAGAAACATAGGTTGTTAGACATGTATATTCATGCATCTTATGTAAGATGCAACTATGACCGTACTGGAAACTGACTTCATGCATGGCGCAAGAGGGCCAAATGCATGAATTGATAAGGTCATGGTGAGAAAGTGAATCTGAGAAAGGACACTTGACTCGAAAATACTAAATGTGAAAGCAAAACAAAGGATAAGGAAATGGCATCCCCACATAGTCTATTAAAATCGGAAGATGAGGAAAACTAAAAACAATAGAAAAATGCGATAAAAGTGATGCAAATATGCAAATGCGAAAATCCATGCCAAATGGATGTGACACATATGTCATTGCATACTAAAGAAAGGATAAGGACTCCTATTACATATGGGGAAGGTGTTAGGTACCCTCATATGCCTGATAGTGAATCTGAGAATCAATCTTTCTTGGCTAACTCGCTTGCATGTGTGGTCAATGCTAATGTATGTTTGCTCCTTAATGAATGCCTAGTGATGGATGCTTGATGCCATGCCAAAGTGCGAATAAAACATATGGGGCAGAAAACCATGCAATCTAATACTCAGCTACGCTACATGTGTTTTGAGCTAGGACACTCACACATAAGAACCGCACTAGTGCAATCCAAATATGGATGAGCAAAAGATCATCATGCCCATTTCATAGAACTACAAATAGTAAGCATCATCACCCTAATGGATGAATGTTAGATGCCAAAACATGCGTAAAAGCCATGGAATGCAAGCAAAATCATGCAATGAGCGGAAATCATGCAATGCCAAATGCCATGCCAGTGTGTGGATAAAACATGCAAGAAAACAGATCAAAATGCTAGAGGATCAAAAATGCAAGCAGAGTGCACTCAACTTCTATGAACTTCTCTAGATCCAGCGACCTGTGCTGGCCACCCACACTAGCTAGCAATGCTGGTGACTCGTGGTTGTGAGTCGTGTTGGCTAGCTATGCTATTGGCCTTTGCTAGGTGCTTTACAAAACAGTTTGCAAGCTTTTCATTACTCAAAATGATATGAACGCATGTTGAATAAGTGTAAATCCATGCAAACATGTTGGGGAATTATACATGACGATGGAAGCATCAAAAACCTTGAGAATCCAATGCATATGCAAGAGTTCACTGCCTTCCTCAACGCATCCACAATGGCTTCACCGCTGGCAAGCCATTCGACTTAAGGAAGAGAATTCCTCCATTATAAACGTATGGTGAGTAATATGGAGAATCCAGGAAGAGGTGGAGAATGCCTAGATGGGCCGTCGTCCACTGTTATGGGCTGTCGACCTCATACAATTGGCGAACCCATTGTCGGCGGCCAATGCATACAATGCAACACGAAAACAATGAAAACTAAGGCCAATGAAGCTAAACAAGATGAAAGGAATAAGGGATTACACTAAGTGAAGAAGTGACTTACCTGTGTAAGCGTGGATGTCACTCCCAAAGCCGATGGTTCACTTCGAGACGACGTGGCTTAGACAATAGCGAGGGAGGTGAGGTTGGGTTGTTGGACGTAGGGGATGGCCAAAGGAGGTGCTAGAGATGCTTGTCGGGGTTATGCAATGCTTGAGCATGCTTAAAGGGTGAACGGTGCTTCATTGTGCTTGGGTTGCATGGGTGGCCGACAATGGTGGTACACTTTGCCAAGGAAGATGCTGTGTGTTAGCTCAGGTGAATACAGGCCCGGGGGAGCTCTATAAGGCAATGGGAATGCTTTTGCAGGGTCAAGTGGTTGGTGGAGAGGCTTGGGAAGGCTGAGGGGCTACTATGGTGGTTGGAGATGGTGGTGGTTGTGACTATGCCAGTGGAACCACCCGACTCCTTGTGCGTGGAAGCACATGAAGGATTCTGATAAGGTTACAATTGTGGATGTGAATTTTGAGGGTGTTGTAGAATCATCTAGGTATCCACTCACTTCGTTAATTCTTGTGATCGCCACTTGTCTTTTTCTTCATTTGATGGCTAGCAAGATGCCTTGTGGAAGTGTAATGGTTGTGATGATGTGGATTCTCGGTTCACTAGGTCGATGGCAGGATGCTGCTCAGCGACATTCTCGTGCCTATGCAGTATCCTTCCCTTTAAAACAAACAAGAAAAACAAAGAAAGTCTAGATTTGACTAGGTGTAGTAAGAGTAACAAAAATAAACAACAGAAAACATAAATATACAACTAAATACTAATCGAGGAGTGGTTCCCCACATGCATATGCTATGGGCTCTTTACGAATGCAAGTTTATATGAAATAGAATGAAATAAATCAGAATAAATATTCCCTTCACCATTGGTACTTGACGTAGGGGTTGGAGGAAGAGGGGGTTAGTGGACGGAGCTTCGAAGACACACTGTGGCTTTGGAAAGGGACTGGATCTCTGGGATCAAGGGTTTTCTCATAGGAATTGGACATGAAGGAGGGGCTGAAAGCTCTTTCTCTCTCTCTCAAGGTTTCTCTCCTCTCTCACCTTTCGAGGGTTTCTAATGGCTCCTTAGATTTCTCAAATGGCCTCCCCTTGGGTTGAACACCTAGGGGGTTTATTTATAGAGAATGGGGGCTCTAAATCTCGTCAATGACGAGATCTAGATCCAAGGGCTAGGATCTAAAGCACTGAAAATAGCAAAAATATCACTTTGGAGCTCGTCGTCAGTTGACAAGGCGACAGAATAATCCAATCGCCAATTGGACAAGCGACAGATCTAAAAATTCTATTTTCAGCTCCACGCAATGAATCAGTACCAAAAGGGCAAGATATCAAGCACGCCATCTAGTCACCGGTGCCAATGGCATCAAGCTACAAAAATGGTATTTTTCAGAAAATTAAGATCATAAAATATCTATTACGAATCTATTATCAAATATTGACTGAATCGATCTTAAAAAATCATACTAGTAATTGAAGATATTTTAAATTAATTTTCAAATTCAAAATCCACTTAAAATGTTAAGTAAATTGGATTTGAAAATTAAATCTTTAATAATTACGAGAAATCTTCCATTAAAATCAAGGATAAATCTAATTTAGTTTAGATTTGTAATTATCTTGATTTTTGGATTTTATCTGTATTTTCTTGGCATCATATTTAATTAAATATAAGTTATAACATTAAAATGTTATAACTTATCATAAAAAGCTCATTTTTGGTGAAATAAAGATAAGTAGTCTTAATTATAAAGTTATTCAAATTTCAATAATTTTCTGGAATTATTTAGCATTTATAATGATTTATATGATATGCATAGATATCAAAATGTTAGAAAATTACAGAAATTATAATAATTATAGGAAAAATCATAATAATATTTATAAATATCCCATATGTAATATTAAAGCTTGGTATGACAAATTATTTAGGGATAGAGTGCTAGGATTGCAGTTGCCTGTGTTGCTGGCACTATAAGTTCTAGTCGCTTGTTAGATTGGCGACAAATATGTTGCCTCTTGTACTAGTGTCCATGGATGCAAATTTGGAGGTGGTTGATGTAGATGATGTTGTGTCCATTCACGTCAACACTTTTTATTGTGATTGCCACTTGTCCTTTCCTTTCGCCTGTTGACAAGGCAGCTTATGGGAGATAGTTATGGTGGATGTGGTGATGTGAGTTCTCGATGCACTAGATCAACAGTAGGATATTATCCAGCGACGTCCCCATGCTATGTAGTATCCTTCCTTTCAAGACAAACACGAGAAATAAAACAAGAATCCAAATTAGATCGGGTGCAGTAAACAATATTAAAATAGAAAATAAATGACATGAGCTAATAAGCCTAAGACTAACTGGGGGTTGTCTCTCCATGCATATGCTATGAGCTATATTATGTCATGTAATGGATAATATGCAATAAAAAATGAAATAATTGGAAAACAATACTCCCTTCATCGTCGTATGTTGTGGAGTGGATGGAGGAAGTGGAGGCATGATTGGAGATTCAAGGGTGCATTATGGCTTGGATTGCAAAGATCTCTATGGATCTAGGATTTTAAAAATGATTTTAGCAGGGCTTTGCTAGGAATTGATCTCTCTAGACAACCTCTCTCTAAATTTGGAAAGCTTCTCCTAAAGCTTAGACATAAGGGGTATTTATAAAGGTTGGCATCAAATCTCGTAAAAAACGAGTCAAAAAAAATCTAGATATCAAATCTGCTTTAAAATACGAAAAAATGGCATATTTAGGCCTCGTTACTAATGGGACCGGTGACATATCTACGTAAATCGCCACATGTGTTGGTGACAGACTAGACAATTTTATTTTTTGGTGCGGAAAAATAGACAAAAAATTTTCTTGGGAGCTAGTCGCCACTCATAGTGGCGTAGGGTCATAAATATCACCGCGTTTAAAAATGAAAACTAAAACCGATCCAGCAAATATTTAGTAACAGAATGTGACTCGTTTCGCAATTTTCAAAACCTTTTGAAATCGCTAGAATATTCTGGAAAATATTTGAATTCAAAATCAAATTTTAAATCCAAATTCAAAATCAAATTCAAATATGAAAGATAAAATCCCCAATAATTACAAGAATTATGTCAAATATATCTACAACAAATTCCAATCTCGTAACTAAATAATTATTTGGAAATTAAGCACATGTAAAATTATCTTTTTAAATTATAAATAATTCTAGCAATTAAAAAGTCATAGTTAATATCATATCTTGTTTTAAATCATGATAAAAATATATGATATTAATCTTGACATCACCCATTTTTCTAGAAATTTTTAGAATATTCTGGAATTGATAAGGATTTATATGATATTAAATAATTATTCAAGCACATAAAAAATCCTAGAAATTATAATAATTATGGGAAAAATCATGATAATATTTATAAATGTCCCATATATTATATTAAAGCCCACGAAGACAAACTATCTTGAGAAAGAATTCTAGGATTCTCGTCGCCTATTTGTGTGGTGACAAGTCTAGTAGCCTATCTGACTGGCAACTTATGCTATTGCTTGTCACACTAGCAACATTCTAGTCTTTTTCTGTTCTACTCCCTATCTTTTATTTTAAATCCACAAAAACTCCTTAAAAGTTCAAAAAATACACAGAAATCAAATAAAATCATAAAAGCACCTTCTTTAAGTTTAGAATACTCAAATTTACCACCAATTTAAGTATGATGAGAGAGTTAGCTTTGTCATAGCTAGTGACTCACTCCAAAAATGTTCAAAAGACTCAAGTCTGCCACCAACATGAGCGGGTTAGCTCTGCCACAGCTAACAACCTTGAACTAAGTAAAATCAAGAATGTCTTTAAGAAAAATCATGAAACTTCTGGAAAACAAGTAAGAGATCCTCAATCCTGTGATCTGGGGCACCTCAAAGATTCCTATCCTAGAAGACTCTAGGAAATGCAAAAATGGGATATCTACAGATACTCTTCTTTGAAGGTGATCTTGGAACAAGATTGACTCCAAGGTAAGAACGATATTCTCATTTAGCACTTTCGGAAAAAGGGAGCTTGCACTCAAATGGTCTACCACGGTTGGATCATCAAAGGAAGAATAAAAGAGAGAACAAACTCGGCTTCAGAGCTATGTGTGGCAGCCGAGTGGTTCATTTAACATCACTATCATATTGAAGGCCCAGTCATAGAGGGATTGAGCCAGTTTCAGAGCTATGTGTCGCAACCAGTGTCGAAACTTGTCAACCATGGAGAGTGACATTTCAACGGGGTAGAAACTAAGAATGGTTGTGGGGTGTAACCCTAACGCTGACCAAGAGTGAAAAAGAGATGATTGTGAGGCAAGTATCTTAGCGCTGATCGAAAATAAAAAGGGGTTTGTGCCTTCTTGTCTGAGAGCTTACTTGGATTGTGTAACACCTGTAAAATTCATTTTGTAATTATTTACATTTTATGAATTTTATTTCCTAGACAGGTGTTACTGTTCCGAGGCCCATTGTGTGGTTTTGTGCTTTTGGGCTTGGGCCTCGTGGGCTGGCTTCTTTTTGCGTG
>JAMKQA010145886.1:0-10349 GCA_024699735.1 Posidonia australis | reverse complement strand
CAGGGATCACTGTGGTAGGTTCATTGCTACATTTACAAATTTCTATGGTAGATGTACTAATATGGTGGCTGAATTCAAAGCTCTAAAGGATGGCTTGGCGTTGTACCTGCAGCTGGGACTAGAGCTGTCGAACCTGGTTATTGAATTAGATTCGAAGATTCTTGTGAACATGCTACAGGTGGATCGCTATTTTGACTGGAGGTTCCAGAATGAGTGGAGGGGAGTCTCTAACCTGGTGAAGCAAACAAGATCCATTTCCCACATTTTCAGGGAGGCAAATGCGTTAGCGGATTTTTTGGCTAATCTTGGCATTGACTCTCAGCAATTCAAAACAACGTGTAATTTATTCGAGCTTTCGAATTTGGTCAAAGGGATTTTATGTTTGGAAAAGGGTGACATGCCCTACCTCCGTATCAGGCGCAAATAGTAATGGTGCCTCAGCGCTTTGGACTAGACGGCTTTGCTTTTTGGGGTGGTTGTACCTCTTTCTTTGGGGCTTTGGCTGATGTCCTCCCTATATGTAATTCTGATCTTTTTGATCCCTAGTTATCAATTATAGGGTCTCCTGGGGCTTGATAATTTCCAGGACCAAAAAAAAAAAAAAAAAAATCAAAACCTTAAACTTAGATTAAACCCTAATTCAAAACCCTAAACTAGCCTAAACCCTAAACCTAATCCAAAGACCTAAACCTAATTCAAAAACCTAATCCAAAACCCTAAACCTAATTCAAAATCCTAATCCTAACCCTAAACCCTAATCCAAAACCCTAACAACCTATAACAACCTCTAACCACCTAAACAAACCCTAACAATCTATAACAAACTTTAACCAACTAAACAAACTTAATCAATTCCCACTCCATCACAACAACCCATAACAACCTATAACAAGCTCTAACCACTTAAAAAAACCTAACCACTTCCTACCTTCTTCATAAAAACCTATAAACAACCTGTAACAACTTCTAACTACCTACAACAACCCATAACAAACTACCCTAACAACCTAAACAACTCAGCCATATAACTCTATAAATACCCCCATTTGCAACTTAAAAAAGGGGGAGAAAAAGAGAGGAAAAACTTGGAAAAAGGAGAGAAATTATGAGAAGAGAGAAATCATGGAGAGATCTCCAACTAGAGTAACCAAAGGAAGCTCCAATCAGTGAGGAAACTCAGAGAGGATGAAATTTAGAGCTCAAGCTAGCTTCGACCACCGTCTTCAGTGAGCTCCAGTGGCCACCTCCACTTCCAGCTTAGGTATGGCTACTGATCTATCTAATTTTGGTTGTATTTTCTTTCCTAGGTCCTCCTCAACCTCCCTAGACTCATTCTAGAGAGGAATTGAGCTCTGTGTCAAGAAATATGGTTTCTATGGGTCACCAGACCAATTTCTCAAGTGAGCGGGGTGGAGGCGCGACTCTAGAATGCTTCCCGTGTCCTAGAGGTTAGGGATTGGATAGGGTTTTTTCCACTTGCTTCTCCACCTCTCTAGATGCCACGACACCCACTCTGAAGGATTCCAAGAGAAGTTCACTGAACGCGTCTTCGCCGTCGCTAGAGAAGAAGGTGTACAATAGGTTTCCTCTGGGTGCCTCCTACCTCGTCTTTCCATTAAAAGAATAGGTGGCGACTCTTTTTTCTTATCGTTTTCTTATCTTTCCTTGGTGTTTCCGAGTCTAGTCTCCTTCTTCAGATTCACCATTTTCGCCATGACCATATTGGGACTCCTCGTGTGCTCCCACACACCTTGGAGTCGTGCAGGATTCCATCGGTATGGTCACACTTTCATTCTTAGATGGCTTCTCTGGATATAACCAAATCAAGCTTGTAGAAGAAGATCAAGAGATGACCTTGTTCACAACTCCATATGGGACTTATTACCACATCGTCATGCCATTCGGTATGAAAAATGCTGGAGCCACCTACCAAAATTCCATGATGGTGATTTTCCATGACAAGATGCACAATTGCATAGAGTGTTAAGTGGACGATCTATTGGTGAAGTCAAAGGCGAGAGAAGGACACGTTGAAGCCTTAGAAAGATTGCTTCAAAGGGCGAATCAATACAACTTTCAGATTAATCCAAAGTAGTGTGTCTTCGGAGTAACCGCTAGAAATTTACTTGGGCTCATTGTAAGTAAGAGGGGAATAGAGGTTGACCTGATAAAGGCTGAAGCAATTGTAGAGATGCTGCCTCCAAAGAACATAAAAGAGCTCAGAGGACTCATAGGGAGACTACAATTCATCTGAAGGTTCATCTCCCAACACAGACAGAAGTGCAAACCCTTCTATGAAGTATTTAAAAGCGGCATGGTGTTCAAATGGGATGAGGCCAGTCAAAAGGCATTTGATGATCTGAAGCTCTACCTCCTCAACCCTCCGGTACTAGCTGTGCCAGTTCTCGAGTGCCCATTATTGCTATACCTGGCAGTCACTAAGAACTCCCTGGGTGTCGTTCTCGCCCAACATGACGAAACGGGGAAGAAAGAAAAGGTTGTCTACTATTTGAGCTGAATGTTTGTGGAATACGAGAAGAAGTACTCCTAGATTGACAAACACTACCTAACGCTAGTATGGGCTTCCCAGAAGCTCAAACATTACTTCCTAGTGCGCAAGGTCTTCTATATAGCTATGATGGACCCCATCAAGTATATGTTTGAGAAGCCTGCATTGTTCGGAAGAGTCACGCGTTGGTAGATGCTCCTCACAAAGTTTGACTTGTAGTTTGTCACACCAAATGCAGTCAAGGGGCAAGTGACTGTCGATCAGCTCGTCGGACTACCTCTACTAGAATATCAACTAGTTTCAACAGACTTCCCAGACAAAGAGATCCTTGCTTTCAACATCACCACCCCCTAGTCAGAGAGTGGACTCTCCACTTTGACAGGGCACTCAATTCGTAAGGAAGTAGAATAGGAGCAATGCTTCTCACTCCAAAGAGCATCCTCATCCCTATCTCCATACAACAAGGCTTCTCGATGAGCAACAACATCGCTGAGTATGGGGCTCTCATTCTCGAATTACGAATCACCCTCGATGTATGGGCTAGAAGACTCAAAGTAGTTGGAGATTCACAACTTATCATCTGACAAGTCCTTAGTAAGTACAAGACTCTCTCACCAAGGCTTAGGGAATATCGTCACCTAGCAAGAACCCTGCTGAAGAAGTTCAAGAGAGTGGTATGCATGCACGCACTTAGAAGCAACAATATCCTCGCAGACTCACTGGCCTCACTCGTATCATCGTTCCCTTTCAACTTGGAAGGTGACGAACAGACTGTCATGGTGTGAAGGACTAATTCAACAACAGTGGAGTTAGCTGCAAAATGGGTTCAAGAACTTTGAGAAGAGTTCCACCTAGAGAACATGTTGCACGTCGAGGTTTGCTATCAAGAAACTATGGAAGTCGATGACTGGAACCCATGGTACTACAACATCCTAAACTACCTACAAGACAGTACCTTCACACTGCATGCCACACCCAAAGATAGAGAAGCTTTGAGGAGGATGGTCACCCGATACTACATTAGAGCCAACACATTATTTCAGTAGACTCTAGTCAACATCGAACTCTAATGTGTTGATGCATCAGAAACAGCTGAAATTCACAAGAGAACACATGAAGGACCGTGTAGGGCCTACATCAATTCTCAAGCCATGGCCAAGATAATCATCATAAGTGGGTACTACTAGCCTATGATGGAGGTTGACTGTGCAGCCAAAGTCAACAACACGCCAACAAAATCGATGCTCCTACCTCAACACTTCATGTGATGTCCGCTCCCTAGCCCATGTCTATGTGGTCTTTCGATGTGGTCAAGCTAATACAACATGCCAAGGGAAGCAACTTCAAGCTCACTGCAACAGAGTACTTCATTGAATGGGCGGAAGCAAAAGCATTTGCGAACATCAAAGGCAATACCCTATGCCGGTTCGTATAAAGGAACATCATCTCTAGTTTTAGAGTTTCTAAAGCCTTCATAGCTGACAATGTGCTAATCTTCATCTTTGATGAGTTCATTAGGCTATGTAAAATGTTCAGTATCACCTTTCAGCACTCCTCTCCTTATTATCCACAAGGAAATGACCAAGTAGAAGTTACTAAAAAGATCCTAATAAAAATCATTAAAAAGACGGTAAAAGACGTCAAGGGAGTGGATTGGATAGACAAACAAATTAATGCACTATGGGTTTACCGCACCATCATAAGAACGGTAATGGGCTAAACACCCTTTGCCTTAACCGTTGGAATGGAGGCAGTAGTCCTATATGAGATCTTGATCCCCTCATTAAAAGTTCAAGTCGACGTAGGAATGTTTGTTGATGAAAAGTGGCAGGCATTATTGCTCCACCTTGAACACTTTGATGAGATGCAACTTGCAACTGTCGAGCACGCATGTATCCATGGACAAAGAATGACAAGGGCTTATCAAAAGAAGGTAATCGAATGCAAATTCAACATAGGTGATCTAGTACTTAAGGAGGTACTACTTGTCAATAAGCCACATCCTAAGGGAAAGTTGAAGTCAAACTAGGAAGGACCTTACATTGTGGTGGTTTCATATCCAGGGAACGCTTATCGATTGTCCCAAAACTGGATAGATTTGCCTAACCCCTAAAATGCAATGCACTTGAAAAAGCACTACCCTTAATTAGTCAATCTGCACCTAAAGAGTACTACGACCTAACCCTAAGCTGAAAAGGAAGGTCACCCATAGAGCCTACAAGAGAATAGATACATAGGGTGACCTACACATTGTCCTGTGCCCTCATGTACACTGCATGGAGAGACAAAGGCAAGGCAAGTTCAAAGCTAGGGCATATCATAAACACCGCTCACTAGGCATAACGTAGCATCCTAGAGTATGTCCGAGAGGCAGTGATGGGTGAGCGTTATGTCATGAACAAACATAGAAAGCGCATAAAGAGGGAATGAGTGTTCAAAATAAAGGAGTGATTCAATCCCTCAATGATCAATATCTTTTGACCAAACACTTAAAACAAGTGTGAGACCACTAGCACTCGGTAGGTGTGCTACCAAAGCATAAATCTCAATTAGTGATGGATAGACACCTACCAAGTGCTAGTGGTCTCACACTTGTTTTAAGTGTAATCTCAATTAGTGATGGATAGACACCTGCCAAATCGAGAAAAAAGAAAAATGGGAAAAAGAAAAATAGCTAAAAAAATGACAACTAAGAAGCTGTCCAATCAACAAAAGAAGAAAGAGAGAGGGAAGATGACAGCAAAGAAGCAGTCCAGAGTAGAAAAGAAAGAAAGCCCTGGGAAGAGAAATGTGCAGTAGGATTAACCATTGGCAAGCGACATCAGAACCTAAGCCTATGCTAAGAGCTTGCCAAACCTCGAATCACCTCCATCTTCCTACACACATAGGCAAAGAAAAAGTCACCCTAGGTATTCGAAGAACAAGTAGGTTAGAGGAGCGGCTGACTAGGATGGCCTAGGTATGGGACAAAGTCTCTAATGGGTGCAAACATGACACAAGGGATAAGCCCAGGATGGTAAAGCACGAGCCAAAAGGCCTAAGTAGACCTTAGGCTAAGACTTGAAGAGGGTACCCATTCTTCCCATCCTTCCCATAAAAATCCAGAAAAACAAAAAAAAATCCCAAAAAAAAAATAGAGAAATCCAAAAATCTAAAAAAAAACTCAAAAAATCCAAATGTCCAAAAAATAAAAAAAAATCCAAAAAAAATCAAAATTCAAAAAAACCTAAAAAAGAAATAATAAGTAGTGCCATCCTCCTTACCTACAAGTGAAAACCTAGTAAGTAAGGAAACTAGAGTCGATCTGACCGTTGATGTAACAACCAACCCACCAAGATTCAAAGTTTACATCTTACTCAAGCATGCCCTCACGGCTTGGGTGCATTCTCTTCACAAAGATATTGCCCTGCAATAACCTCTAGAGCATCTACGAATAACTCACAATCGGTGTCTACTAGGCTCAAATTTTTTCATCTCTTAGTTGAGGCCATGACAAACTCCCTCCACCTTATATCTAGTGTACTAACTGACTAAGCATATACAAACATGCCCCACATATAATATCTTAGTCAAGGATCAAAGCTAAGAAAGGTATGCCCTTTTGTTACTTTTGAATATCATTTAGTATGCAGAAAAGTATAATTCATATCCATAAGGGCATCCCCTCAGGTTGGGAAAAGAAATACAACGGATGCTAATACAACTTGTTCTAATTGCCATGCATCCGGTTGAACTCCTCCCTCTCCTTGACAAATTGCTGTGGGGAAGGTTGAAGCTACAAATACCATGTCATATACTCAGCCTCTT
Source organism: Posidonia australis (assembly GCA_024699735.1). Taxonomy (NCBI): domain Eukaryota; kingdom Viridiplantae; phylum Streptophyta; class Magnoliopsida; order Alismatales; family Posidoniaceae; genus Posidonia; species Posidonia australis. The sequence continues at coordinate 4,033 of JAMKQA010145886.1, read as the reverse complement.
GCGACTCCCACGTGGTTGTAGAAATGTGGACACCTCTGAATGCTATTCGTCAGCCGACATAAGCCCAATGAGCGATGTACTCCAAGACCAGCCTCTCATTGCAGTCTCCTTCCTCCCTTCGTGCACGGATAGGGCAAGTCAACACTAAATCCACTATAATTGGGAATCCTTGGTGATAAACACACCGATGAATTGAATACAGCACGAAAGACTTAGCCCCCATTAGCATGAGCTCTAGATGGTGATAAGTTGTAGTCATCACCCATGCCTTGAAAGTTTCCAGTAGCTATGGTGCATAATCAAAGTTCTCTAGTGTCAACCCACCAAAGCGAAGGATGCAATCATGAAAGATCAGCTTATCAAAATCCATATAGCAGCGACAATGAGATATAAACCATTGGTAAAGGAGGAAGCGAGAACTGAAGAACTTCCCTGAGCATGAAGCGCTAGAGAGCCCCTCCATTGTGTATGCAAGAACAACTAGACTCTAATACAAATCAAGGTGAGCTGGCATCAACATTAGAAGGTCAATGTGGTGAAGGTCCAGAGAGAAGTGATCATCAACAAATAATGCAAGACCTTCAACATCAACAGAAAGGCACATCTGTAGTTCCAACTCAAATGAAACATATAAGTTCCCATAAGCCTCGGAGATAAGGCCTTCCCATGTGCATTAAACCCTTGCTAGCTTCCTAACCTTTGACTAGGACGAGCCAACTTTTGGAGCATCTCCAATCTCGATTGATATCGCAAAATGATCATCCGGTGTTGCCACGGATTCCACTACAAGGCCTAAAAGGGAGGTGGTTTCATCAATAGTAATCAAAGTTTCCCTGTAGGGAAAATTGAACGTATTTGAGGAGTTGTTCTAGAAGCTATCAATGCATGTGGAAGTGGCTAAGACAAAGGAGTACACACTAGATCCAATAAATTCTCAAAACCACTACATCCAAAAAGGTGCTTATTGTTCTCTACACAGTTGAGCAAACATGACACCCACGACTAGCTATAGCGGATGGAGTTGTGAAAGTTGGGACATTATGAAAGGTTGACAATAACCTACAATTCCAACAACTAAGCACAAAAGCATGCAAGACAATAATGGGAACAAGGAAAACAACAACAGTATCAACAAACATACCTTGTCCTCACGAAAGCCCTCATTAGATGGTTGGGCACCTCAGCCACCTTCTCCATAGCAAAAAAGGAGGAAGAGAATGATAGAAGCTTCACAGCTAAAGCAAAAGGGAGGAGAAAATCTCAAAATAGGGAGAGATGGCATCTGGAAGGTGCCCCAGGGCCCTTATTTAGAAGCCCTTATTAGAGCAACTTCAATTTGAGTCTGAATAGGAAAGACTCAACTAGTCGTCACTACCATTGGTGACTAGACATGGTGCCTAATCAAGAGGTGATCTTTTGTGACGCCTATACATTAGGCGATTAAAATACTACACCACAGAGCCCAGCGACTAGAAGCACCAGCCCCTACCACCTTGTCGCATAGGCACGATCATCTCACCATGAGGTTACATCGAGTTCCGCCATGTGAATCACATCTTTCCTACCACAAGGTTACATCAAGTCCTGTCGTGTGTGTTAAAGACCCTATTGTGCATCACGTCAAGTAATGGGCTTCTGCCTTTGGAGTTCCGACCATGTACATAGACACAACCTTGACTAAGAGGCGAAACCCTAGTTTGGCAAAAGAAAGGTTCACTCCCTCACCCAGTTCTTCTTTCATAGAGCCCCTTTACTTGCCAAGTCGAGTTGTGGAACAACGGTCCTTTCTCAAGAGTGCTGGTCACACTCAATGACGGAAAATACTTGACCACAATGAATTACATTCATGCATCTTGCATATGTTTATATGGCTAGGGACCACCCGTACCTCATTGACCTAACTTGTCATATGGACCATTTGCTGCATATCGAGTGTTGACCTTGCATTCGCATCTTTGTTTGCTTGAATCATGCATCCATACATTTAGGAAAGATGCATTGGAAGTGAAGGCACTAATGGAGCAATGTTCTTCAAAAACGTTAGAGACCTTAGAACTGTGATCCTCCCGAAGCCAATTATGTCCCACCTATCCTTTTGCTATTCCAATCCAAGTAAGCTCTCAAACAAGAAGCCACAAATCCGCTTTTTATTTTCGATCGACACTAGGGTACTTACCCTACAATCATCCCTTTTAACTCCTGGTCGGCGTTAAGGTCATGCCCCACGACCATCCTTAGTATCTACCTTGTTGAAGTGACATCTCTACATGGTTGACATGGTCTCGACAACCAACTATAACACATAGTTTCGAAACAGGCTAGCCCCTTCATGATTGAGCCTTCAATATGATGGCAATGTTAAACGAGCTACTCGATTGTGACACATAACTCCAAAATCGAGTTTGTTCCCTCTTTTATTCTTCCTCTAATGGTCCAACTGTGGCGAACCGTCTGAGAGCAAGCTCTCCTTTCAAGGAAATGTTCAATGGGAATATCATTCTTACCTTGGAGCCAATTTTTTCTAAAATCACCTTCACGGAGGGACATCTGTAGATATCCCATTTTCGCATTTCCTAGAGTCCATTTAGGATAGGAAGCTGTGAAGCACTTCAGATCACAGGACTAAGGATTTTCTGCTCTATCTTCTAGATATTCCATGTTTTTCTTAAAAACATTCTTGATTTTACTTGGTTCAAAGTTGTTAGTTGTGGCAAAGCTAACTCACTCAAGCTAGTGGTAGGCTTGAGGCCCTTAAATGTTTTTGTGAGTCGCTAGTTGTGATAGATCTAATGTTCTCATCTTACTCAAATTGGTGGCAAATTTGAGTACCCTGAGCTTAAACAAGATGTTTTTATCATTTCATGAAGTTTCTGAGTATTTTCTGGACTTTTAAAGAACTTCTTTGGATTTAACATAAAATACAGGAGGTAAAATGCAAAAGACCATATCACGCCTTCGATAGCAATGACAAATCTAGATGCCATAAGAGGAGGTGACATGTTTTGTTGCAAACAATATAGGCGACTATAGATTGTGGCGCCAATACAACAAGCACCTGATATTCTAAGTCTTTCTCTCGTAAAAACATGTCATCTTGGGCTTTAATATAATATATGGGGCATTTATAAATATTATCATGATTTTTCGCATGATTATTATAATTTCTAGGACTTTCTAAGTATTTATTTATTTATGGAATATCATATAAACCTTTATCAATGTCAGAAAATTCCAAAAACTTTTAGAATAATGGATAACATAAAGATTAATATCATATATTTTTATCATGGTCCAATACAAGATATGATATTAATTATCATCTTTTCAATGCTAGAATTATCTATAATTTCAAAGATAATTTCAACATGTGCTTAATTTTCGAATATTTATTTAATTGTGAGTCTAGAATTTTCTATGAATATATTTAATGCTAGTAATTATTGGAGATTTTATCTTTGAATTTGGATTTAACATCTGTGCCTGGTTTTTCCATTTAATATAAACCATGGAATTTCTTATAATTATTTGTGTATGGTTTATTAATGGTAAATCCAGTTTGTGTTTGTTGGCTATGGGCTCCCTTTGTGTTTTGTGCCCCTGGTTTCTCCCATGTGGTGTGTTTTCTTTGGCTAGTGGGTCGGTTCTGCATTGGGACCCGTGTTTGTGGTGGACCCACTTTGGGCTTGGGCTTGGACCCGGTCAGGAGCCAGTTGTGCTGTGCCTTTTGTAGGATCGAAAGGCTTCTCTAGAGGGGGGGTGAATAGAGAATTTTAATTTTTAATATCTCTATAACCAATTTTAAATATAATCAGAAATGATAAGTAATTTGATTTACAAAATTCTACTTAACATGCACAACAATATTTAAAGCATAAGAAGGGGATGAGAGTAATTGATAAACACAAGTGATTTATAGTGGTTCGGCAACCCCGCCAAGTCCACTCCTCAAGACCCTCTTGAGATTTTTCCCTTATTCTTAAATGAGAGAAAACTTACTTGTTGGTAGTTCCACCAACTCCACTCTTGCCCTTTC
>JAMKQA010145885.1:0-11035 GCA_024699735.1 Posidonia australis | reverse complement strand
GTATATGGAGGGCCTCGCAGACGAAGAGCCTGGAATATTCCACGGCACATTCGCTGCTGGAGGTAACAACCAAGGAAGGTGGAAAGCCAGCAGTCGCAGCCTTGTGCGCCAGGGAGGTGCGCTGGATAAGTGCGTCACCTATGTGTGCTAGGTTGGTGTGCTAGGTAGGTGTGCTAGGTTGGTGTTCTAGCTAGGTGTGCTGGGTTGATGTGCTAGCTAGGTGTGCCAGGTTGGTGCTCTCCTCTATTGGTCTGGTTTTCTAACTAGGTTGCGGGCTTGCTGTGGGCTTAGGGATTGGTCCAAAGGTCAGCCATATCCAAAGCAACAAATGAGGCCTTATCAATGAACTACCTCAAAATCGGGGTGTCTACACCAACCACCCGAGAATGTCGCCACATTCCCTAGTCCCGACAACACGGCCGCACACTGTCTCGGTCAGCACACAGAAAACCAGGAAAATATTTTCCAAAACAAGCCAACTATTTCCTTGAAATCCATTTCTAGAACCATTTTCATATCTTTAAAAATTCTTCCAAAACCTTGGCAAAGTGACGCGTCAGGTTTCTCAGGGGACCCCAGTTGACGGCCCACAATCCCATCTCATAGGCACAAAACACGGTAATCCAGAAAGCCCTCGAAAAATGCATTTTATAAACTCATTTTGGCCCTAATTTTGCATGTCGAAAATCAGGTTCGGTATGCCGAAATCTACTGATTCAATCGACCAGGGTGATTCGACAGGTCGAATCGACTGTAGGACCAAACTAACAAAAAAATAGTATACCGAACGAAATCGGTATACCGAAATTCACTGATTCGGTATGCCGTTTTCATTTCGGTATGTCGAATTCTAGGAAACTAGAAAACGGCCCAAATCCTATTGTCCAAAATCGCCCCAACTAGGACCTCCGATCGGACCTTCTAAATAAACACCAAAAATCTAGCATAAAACATAAGATGTAGACCCTCGAGTCTACTCCAAATCCCAACAAAAAAAACTAAAATCCATTAACTATGCATCAAGATATAAAATTGGAAAGACAGAAGGGTCAAACGACCCAAAACGCAACCACCAGCATAAATGCCCATAAATCCACAATAAATACACAATAAATCACAATTAATTCTAGGAAAGTAAATTTACCTAGATTCCATGCAATCCTAGCATTTTCTACCAATTTCATGCTCTTTATTACATGGGGAGGGGATGCGTACTTGAAAATGCCTCCGACGATCTCCAGCCGACTCTGGCAAGCTCCAGCGCAACCACAGCCACGGGAGCACTCCACAACCTCGAGGACGTTCCACCCAAGCTCCACGCACCGCCGCAGCCACTGCAGCCCTCCGTTTCACTCCCTTCCTCTCTCTCTGTCCGACGACGCGCGAGAAGAAGGAACAGGGGATATGGGTAGAAGGAGAAGAAGAGGGGAAAGAGGAAGGAGGAGTGGGGAGGACGGAAAGGAAGGGTAGGGAAGGAGATGTGCGTGCTGGGGAGGAGAAGGAAAGAAGAAGAAGAAGGTAGCGATGAGCGGCGAGGAGATGTGCGGTGCAGCTTATAAAGCCTGCGCCCGCAGTAGTTGGGAACGTGCTCACCTGTGCGTCTCAGCCACCATCACACAGCACAAGCAACCAACCGCACCGCCCAACCACCAGCCACAACCAACAGCCCACAAATGCGGGCCCCACACGAACCCACACTCGGGCCCCACTCGCGTAGTGCCACAATGCACAGTGCCAAACCATGCACAGGGACAAGTAAACAGAAGCCAACCCACGAGGCCCAAGCCCAAAAACACAAAACCACACAACGGGCCTCGAAATAGTAACACCCGTCCAGGAATAAAATTCATAAAATGTAAATAATTACAAAATGAATTTTACGGGTGTTACATTAATAGTTTTGCAAAGAATTGTGTTTGTGTGTTTGGGGCACGTACTGGGTGACTTAGATGTCACTCACGCGTGCTTGTTTGGTTTCCAGGTGTTGTTTGGTGCAGTCGAGTTCCGGTGCAAGAGTCGGAGCTTCTAGCCACACATTGAGATCCTGAAGGTGAACCTTAGTTACAGTTATTTAATGTTTCTGTAATTAGTGTAATTATGCTTATGATACTAAGATTTAGTAGCGTGCCCAAGATCAGGGCGTTGCACTGAGGCTCGGGTGTGGAGGTATGAAACTCCCTCCTGAGCATCGTGTGTGGAGGACGCCGTGAAGAGGCGTACCCTGTGGTGGCCAGTGCGAGTGGGACACGTGCCCAGTAGCTGATAGCGTCCTGAGAGACAGGACAGCCTTCCCAGGGAAGGGTTGGCTCTGTGAGGGTTCTCCAGGTAGGGAGAATTGCGGGACGATGATCGCTCCTGCACAAGGTGGCTTCACCGTGGCAGTGCAGAACGTCGTGGTCGCTCCTCGGTGGACTGCGTGTAGCCAGAGTTAGGTTTCCTGGTGTCGGGCTTCTCGACTCACTATGTGTGGTTTTGGCCATTGAGAGCCTTTGCTTGTGGTTTTGGCCAATGTGGGCTTATTTTGTGAGGTTTTGAGGAAATAGTTTGCGAAATGAATTTAAAAGGAAAATTGATTATAGTTTTGTTTTCCGTGTTTTTTTCTTGGGGTGCGTACTAGGTGACGTTTGTCACTCATGCGTTTTTCCTCGTGTTTTTGGTTTGCAGGTGCATGCATGCAGAGGGTTAGCGTAGTGCATATAGTCTGGAGTCTTCTAGCAGCACACACATGATCCTGGTAGTTAGATATTTACTGTTTGGCTTTAATTTCCCCGTAATTTAATTTGTTTTAAATTATTGTGGAAAATGTGGGGTGTGACATCTGGTCTAGTAAAAGACAGGTATTGAAGGCCTCCAACTAGTTGTCTATAAAATGTAGGATCTGAAAAAGGATCCTTATGATCCTTCCTGATTACTATTGCTGTAGACATAGGAGTAGACATAGGTTTAGCTCCTTCCAATCCAACCTTGATGAGCAACTCTGTCAAATACTTTTGTTGAGACAAAAATAAGCCCCCTTTGACTTGCTACAATTTTATTCCAAGAAGATAATGAGGAAAGCCCATGTCTTTGCAGGGATTTAGCAAATACGGCATCCAGTAGTTGCTAAATGGCTTTGTTGTTACACCCAACCACTAAAATGTCATCCACATACACTAAAAAATATAAGCAATAAGCATCATTTTTAAGAACAAATAAAGAAGTATCAATCTTAGCTATATGAAAACCATAGTTTTGAAGAAACTCCTAAAGCTTTGTATACCATGTCCTTGGGGATTACTTTAGATCAGATGTAGATTTCTCATTTTGGCAGCTATTTGTCCATGTTTTTCTCTAGAGAGAGCACTTCGGTGGCGATGAGACATTTTACCACACCAAGACCCACTTCACATCCCAAAACTTACCAAATATCCCAAAGCCAACCAAAACCTATAAACCCAAACCGTACCCCAAAAAATCTCACAAACCAAGCCTAAAACCTAATTGCACCTTAAGGCCATTGCACCTTAAGCCCATTATATCTCTTAACCCATCCACCAAAACAATCTCTAACAACCTCCACAACCTCTGTCCTCTCCTTCTCCATTGGTCTCCACTTCTTCCTCTTCCTATAAATGGACCCTAACATCTAATAACCATTGGACCCCAGTACTCTAGACCACCACAACCAGACGTCCTAGGGCACCAACCAACTCCGGCCACCACCATAGCTACCTCCAGCCGTCCTTCACTAGTCCGACCGTTCTTCATCACTAAACTATCACCTCTGGCCACACCACACACTGACTAGCGCTAGAAATGATTTGATCATCCACTCTTCATCCTTCTCAGGTGGGTCCATAGCCCTGAATTGAAGCTCCAGTAGTAGACAAGCCATGCAGCTCCACGTTGATCGATTAAACCTCATCTGGGTGTCACAGCCCTAGCTAGCACACATATAGCTTCCGATCATTGTTTCAGTCTAGCTAACATCTCCAAAGCCTCATTGGAGCATCCTCAAACCTCCAGCAACCTCCTCTGATCGCTTCCAGCTGTTGCCAAATGCTATCGATTCAGTGTCCCCCAGATTCAATGCGCATTGTCAACGTCTGGTGGACACCTCACACAACACAGGTAAGTGCTTCTACCTAACATGCATATCATTGTGCTTCTTTGCCCCTAAATCGCTTCTTCATAGCTCTTCTAGTATAATTCTTGGTCGTTTCATTTTGATTTCATCATCGATCATGCATCACACATCTTCTCTATTGACGATGGGTCCGAATGACTCAGAAATGGCCGATGACCACCAAGCTTGTACAAGACCCTTCCTGTGGCATCATTCTCTTCTCTTCTCTCTTCCGAGCTTTCCTAGGTGATTGATCGACACTCCACACCACTCGTGTTGCCAACTGAGCTCACAGTCGCTAGCAAGACATGGTGAAGATGGGGACAAAAGTGCATTGCATCCTTGATCATCCAAACACATCCACGCACTCTACCTCACTCTCGTTGTCCTCCAGAAGCTCTAGATCACCTCGCCCAAGCACCAAGATGGCGTCCACAGTAGAGCTTGTGGGTAGAACCCATCATCGATGAGAGAGATGGGTGGCATTTACATGGCGATTCTGGCTTCTGAGCACGTAGACATGTTCTCTTGCATTCATTCTTGCTTCTCCAAGCCTTTGGGAGCTCTGGATTGCCTCGCCACAACCACTGGATAGGAATTTTAAAGGAGCTTACCGACGAAACCCGTACATCGACAAGCTAGGTGGGTGAAAGGATTCACATGGCCATTCTTGCATTTGAGTGCATGCACATCTTTCTCTTCTCCCCCTCAACCTTCCAAAGGCCTCGGGTCAATGCACCATAGCCTCTGTTCACCTCCTACAGGCAAGCTTCTCAAAGAGAACAGAACCGATGGCGAGGTAGGTTGGGCAGGGCATTCGCGCATCCTTTCTGACCTCCAATCGCTTGCACGCCTTCTTCATCACTCCTTCAACTTTCCAAAAGCCTCAGGTCTACTCCGCATCCTCTATTTCTCATAGAGGAGCTCGCCGACGAATCGAGATTAGCATCAACGAGCTAGGTGGGGAGGAAGGTGGAGCCCGTGATTTTGCTTCCTATTTGCTTGCATCGTCTTCTGGAGTTCCCCTCTTGCTCATCTGACCTTTACAACTTGTCACGACGAGTCACAGGAGCTCACAGTCGTACTCAATGTCGATGAGATCCTTCGCATCTAGCGAACTTCTTGGAGATGGAGAGAGTGACCTAGGGGACCATTTTCTATACTGATTGCATTTTTGTGTTCACTGATATGCCATCTTCGATTCTAGTTTGCTTCATGCTCGTTTGCACATCTAGTTTTGCTCATTTTGGTTGCAAAGTTCCTTGTTTGCAACTGTGAATGGCCACACATCCTTAATAAGCCAACTAGCGCTCACCGACGAGCTAGACGGGGAGAGTGATCCAAGGAGTGATTTCAAGTTTAAAATGCATGATTATGTTCCAGTGTGCATGTTCTTGCTTTTCCGCTCATCGTTTGAATAATTTGTTTTGATTTAATTGAGATTTGATTCTACTTTTGTTATCTGGATTGACAAACGGTCATGTGAGTCTCGATGATGATTCGTGTTGATGATTTGGTCTCGTGAATCATCAACACGAATCTTGTCGATGATTCTGCTTGACGTTTTTGCCTAACGAGTTTTATGGGCGAAGATAGTCGACGAGGTATCTAGAACTCAGACAGATATAAAATTCTTATTTGTTTCCTTGCTTTTAGCTTTATTTCAACTACTGGATTACTATTTTGATACTGGAATATATTTTCTTGTTGCAATTTATTTTATTGCCCAAGGGCATACATTAATTGGCCACTTTATGCTTGCATCACTTTACTTGATTTAGTTTTTGTTTCTTACATTGTGTTTTGTGGTGTCTCTTCATATTATGATTTGATTTCAGATTTCTTATCGCCCAAAAGCATACATTGATTGGCATGTAAATGCCTACAATGACCTTAATGAGGATTATTTTCCCTTTTTAACTATCACAAACATTTTTAGTTTTTGCCACTTTGCGCAGGTTTCATTCCGAGTATTTTTGTTTTACTTGATTTTCTATCACCCTAGGGCGTACATTAATCGACATTTCTAATGCCTACATCATCCCTTGGATTGTTTTCTTTATTATTTTTTTTATTTAGTGTAATTTACCTTGAGTTTTCACACCTGTTTCTCACATTCACATTGGCATGATTTCAAGCATCCATCCTAAGATTAGCAAGCAAGCATTTTTAGGCATAGTCAAACACGCATTTGCATTAGCTACACATGAGCGAGCGATTAGCCGATTTTCAAGCGTATGGGGTACCTAACACCTTCTCCATGCGTAACAGGAATCCTTATCCTTTCTCTGGCCCACAGTAACTAAGTGTTGCATCCTTTAAGCATGGAGCACATACATATTCATTCATCTACATTCATTTCTATTGTTTTCCCACAATCTTATGTATTTCGGTTTTCCTCGTCTTTCCATCAAAAGACTAGGTGGTGACTCCTTTTCCTTATCCTTTTCTGTCTTTATTTGGTGTTTTCAAGTCAAGTATCCTTTGTCTGATTCACCATCTTTGCCGTGACCTTATCGGGATTCTTTGTGCGCTTCCACACACGAGGAGTTAGGTGGTTCCACTGGTATGGTAACACCATATATGGACCTCTTCAATTTGCACACGTAGGAAGGATACTTAGGATGACTAAACTCAACTGGTTGTGTCATAAACACATCTTCGTGCAAGTCCCCATATAAGAAGGCATTTTGTACATCCAACCTAATAGTTTGCAATAGACAATACCAACCTGATAGTAGTTGGCTTAATCATTGGACTAAAGGTCTCAAAATAATCAATTCCCTCTCTTTGATTATATCCTTTTGCCACTAATCTTGCTTTATACTTGTCCAAAGATCCATCAGCCTTCCTTTTCACCTTGAAAATCCACTTACATCCAATAACATTCATAGATGATAGTCTAGGTACAAGCTGCCAAGTGTTTGTTTTCATAAGTGCATTGAATTCTAACTTCATGGCTTCTCTTCAATGCTGATGTTTGAATGCAGCTACGAAGGATGTTGGCTCAATTTCATTAGGATTAACATTTGATAAAGAAGGAAGAGGATGAGCTGAAGCAATAAAGGCTTTCTTATTATGCACATTAGTCTTTGATCCGGTTTGCATTGGATGAGTTCTATTAGAGTTATGTATGGATGACACATCGGATCTAAGATTATAAGAATGAGAAGAGGTCTTATCCTTTGGAGCTATGACATCATCAGTGTGTGACTTTGAGGACTCTATTTCAGGTAAGACACACTGATCTGTTGAAGGTGGTATAAAAGAGTTGACAGAATTAGAAGGATTGGAAGGGTTAAAAGAATTGGAAGGATTAGAAGGATTGGAAGTATTGAAAGGATTTGAAGGATTGAAAGTATCTGAATTAGAGGATACTAAGTTAGATGAATATAGAGGAATGATAATATAAGAAGAAACAGTGGAAGGATTGGAAACTACTAAACCTAATAAGTTTGAAGATGTTGTATGAAAGGGAAAACAATTCTCATCAAACCTCACATGCCTAGCAACAATCAATGTGTTTGTATGTAGATTATAACACTTGTAGGCATGATGTCAAGGACTATAACTTAAGAACAAATGAGGTGATGATCTGAATTGAAGATTGTGAGTATTATAAGGCCTAAGGAGAGGAAAACACTTACAACCAAAGACTCTAAGAAAACCAAAATCAGGGGATTTATCAAATAGCCTCTAGAAAGGAGAAAGACCACTGCCAAGTGTAGAAGAAGGAAGGCGATTGATCACATAAGTTGTTGTTTGATAGGCATGATCCCAAAATTTCAAAGGAACTCCACTATGAGCCATTAATGCCAATGCTGTCTTTGTCAAGTGTCTATTCTTCCTCTCTACATTGCCATTTTGCTCAGGGGTATATGGTGCACTAACCATGTGAGTAATACCCAAAGATTTAAATTCTTCATGCAATCTTCTATATTCACCTTCCCAATTTGAATGCAAAGCCTTTATTTTAGCATGGAATTGAACTTTCACCCAAGCTCTGAATTTCATGAAAACTAAGTAGACCTCTGATTTGAGTGTTAATGGAAAGATCCACACAAATTTGCTATAGTCATCAATGAATGACATCACATATTTATAATCACTTGAAAAGATGAGAGGGGAGGTTGAAACATCTGAAAATATCAAATCAAATGGTTTATTGCTGATAGAATCAGTACATTGTAGTGACAATTTGTGACTCTTGGCTTGCATACAAGCATCACATATATGCTTCATCTTATCTTTGATACAAGGAAGATTAAAAGAAGCAACAACTCTTCTAACTACATCAAAATTAGCATGTTCCAATCCTGAATGCCATGTCTGAACAGACACCTTCTCTTCTGAGTAAACTGAAGGTGAACTATTGCTAGCTGCCTTCTTCAATGGAATCTCATACTAACCTCCCTTAAAGGATCCTTTGAGAAGCACCATCCCAGTTTGTAGATCCTTAATATGCACATGATATGTAAAGAATTCAATAGTTACACCATTATCAAGTGTAAATTGATGAACTGATAAGAAATTCTTTGCAATATCAAGAACGTGCAAGATATCTTTAAGAGTAAATTGAGCATGAGAAGAGGAAAAAGTAGAAGAACCAATGTTAGAAATGGGAAGACCAGTACCATTTCCTACCTTAACCTCATCACCTCCAGCATATTCTTGTGATATGTCTAAGTTGCTCAATGAATTTTTTATGTGATGAGTTGCTCCAAAATCAGCCAACCAATTTGGATTACTAACTTTTGCATATGAAGCTCTAGCCACATTTGCTGTTGGTGTAGCATGATTGTATCTTTGGTGATATGTTGAGGCTGAATGATTAGCCTCCTACAGATTTAATATTGGACTCCAGCTACTAATTGCTTTCCCTGATTCTTGTTTCCTTAATTGCCTCTTCCTCTATCATAGTGACCTCCTCTTCTTGATCTACCTCTTCCTCTGGTACCTGCATTACTCTTATTGTCTTTGGAAGCATAATTAGCAGAAACATCAAGAAACTAGTTGTTGTCTTTTTAACCTCTGCTCATGACTTAAGAACAGCTTAACCAATTCATCATATGAAACATGAGTAACTCTTGAAGTTACTGAAGCAACTATGGGATCAAAATCAGGTCCTAACCCATTCAAGATTGACAAGACTAAATCATCATCCTCAAAGTGACATCCAGCACCATTAAGACTAAGAGCCAAACTCTTTGCATGATGCATATAGCCTATGATTGACTTTTCACCCTTTTTAAGAGCATTCAATTCAGTTTTATATTGAAACACGCTAGCTCTAGACTTAGTAGCAAAATACTTTTCAAGAAAAAGCCACACCTCTCTTGCAAAGACAAACCAACAATCTAAGATCCAATCTCCTTAGAAACAAACTAGCTAAGAACCAGTTGATCCAATTTGTGCCATGTATGATATTAAAGAATTATGAATAAACCTTGTATCATCACCATTTGTTACACTAATCAATGGTGGAGGACATAGACATGTGCCATCAACAATGTCCATCAAATAAAAAGAATTCAGTAAAGGAATGAATTGTGACTTCCATAAAGCATAGTTTGCATTAGTGAGTTTATGTGACACACTGTACTACATTGTTGAAGGAATTCCACATGAAAGAGATGATGAACCAACCATTCTAGCAGACATATCTATGCCTGTAGCACCATATGCAACAGCTCCTAAATTCATCTTAGCAAGCTGTAACTCCAAACTCCACAAAAACAAAGTAAAAACTCAGATGTAGCAGAAAAGCTCTGATACCATGTTAGAATTCTCAAGACAAATCAATGTGGAGCTCAAGAGAATAGAAGTAGAAGAGAGGAGGAAGAACAATAGGAAGAATGGTTGGAAGTGATGTAATGGTTTCATACCACCATTACTCTACTATTCATATATTTGTATTTGCGGTTTGTTACATCCACTCTTAATAACCATAACAAACTCTCCTAACTACCATAACAAACTCTCGGTAATTAATGAAAACTTTATGGAGTTTACATATTGTAGACACCTTGGATTTTGTAGGTAGTTTCAAGCAGGGCGTGAAAAAAGAATGAGAGATGTGGAGATGGTGAGCCCATTCACTTTCTGCAAAAGTCTTAGAAACACCCTAAAACAACCATCAATATTTCCAAAATCTCCTAAATTACTTACACATCATCCATTTATCCTTGGTGGTCCCAGAAGATTGGAATATAAGCTGAAATGTGACTGGCTGCCTATTTAAAGGGTCACGTGAGAATTCCTGGCAGATCTTTGTGGAGGCAGAAGCAAACGAATGAATCAGGCGATAAATGTCGCCAGACAAGGCTGACGAGTTGCCTTGTTCCAGACATAGAGGACACTGGCATCATTCTTCCTTGATAATTCATGTAATCTTTCTCATTGATGGCTAGGATTCCTCTAGGGCTGGTTCTTTAATTGCCAAAGACCATCGTGCCCTACTCCTACATCCAATTCACCTACAGAAGCCACCAAAGCTTGTCATCACCACCCATCTCTGGTCGTTACTAATCCATGGCCAATGTTTAAAGCCTCTGCCTATAAAAAGCCTCCCACGCCATGCAAATGGGAGGACGAGAAGAATCGCCATAATTGCCATCAACTCCCCATTTCCAGTGTGAGTCCATTGCTCCCCAACTCCCAGGCGATTCCAGTCCCAGCTTCGGCGAACATCCAGCGGTGTCGGTAGCGCAGTGAGTCATCTCTAGGTAAGCTCTTGCCTCTAGCCCAGCTCTGATAGCATTCCCTGTGTGTAACCATGCCGGCGAGGAGATTCCGCAAAATGAATGCAAAATCGGTCGGCAAAATCACGTCGAAAAAAGCAAAACAAAAGGAGTCGCCACCTAATCTATTATGGAAGACAAGGAAAACCATATACATGAAAAATCATGCAAAAAACAACAAAGACAAGTC
>JAMKQA010145884.1:0-10812 GCA_024699735.1 Posidonia australis | reverse complement strand
TCATCATTTAAAAATCATTAGATTTTGCATTATAAAATCCTGTAATTATATGATTATAAGATATACATGAACTTAACATATCATAAGTTGAATTCCATTTATGTTGAACATCTAACTTAAATTTTGTAGGTTTTAAACCATTTTGTGCATGATACATGTCTAAATTCTTAATATTTTTTAGCTGATGTTTGAATAAATAAAATAATTTTTCTAATATTTTCTATATAAGGTCAATACATTCTATACCATCTTGTACAATTTAATTTAAGATATGACAACAACACCTACAATGAAATAATTCATCATTTAATATTGGTTTTATATTTCTTCTTAATAATTTTATTGCAACATTATTATTAGATGCATTATCAAATGATATTGTATTTATTTTTAAAAATGTATTATATTCTTTAGTAATATCTTATATCATATTTGATATAACTTTACCAGTATGTGGATGATCAAAAACTTTAAAAGCAATTAATCTTTTTTTGTAAATTCCATTCTTTGTCTACCCAATGTGCAGTTAAACATAAATATGGAAAATTATTTGGACCATTCTAAACATCACATGTTAATGATATTTTACACAATAAACTAAAAAAATATCATTAACATGTGATGTTTAGAATGGAAAATATTCTTGTTGTATTATAAATCTTTTTTATCTTTTTTAAATGTCTTATAAATTAAATTTCTTTTTGTATTTCTAGAAAACTTTTAAATTGTGGATTTAAATAATTTTACATACATGATTCAAAATGTTTATTTTCAGAAAAAGAAAATGATTGTTCGTCTTGTACTATAAATTTAGTTATTTCTTCTTTACTTTCTTCTATATTATATTTCCAATTAATTATACCATTAGATCCTACTTGTAATTTCGATTGTTTAAATCTATGTTATCATCTTTATTATGTTTAGGTATACATTTTTGTAAATGTTTAGATATATGACCTACACATCCTCCTCTAGGACATGTGCATGTGGTATTACAATAATTACAGTAACACTTAGTTTGATCTACATGGTCTATTGTAACATGCTCCCAAAACTAAGAACTTTGTATCCTAGTTTTTTTAGTGATTGTAGACTGTGTAGTATGTGTTGGGGTAGAGTAAGGTTGATCTGACTCTATACAGGGATATAGTCATAGCTACCAACATTACCAATATTTTCCATTTTAATATAAAAAATGAATAAAAAATAATAAAACTCTTAACCCATAAAAACCAAAACAAAAAAATGGAGAGATTAGAAGTAAAAAATTTAGAGAGATTAGAAGTAGAACAAAATTTTAGTTGTTGGCTCAGCTGGTGTCACATGGAGACTGGAGAGTAGAAGATGGGGCGGATCTAAAGCCAAACAGCAAAATCTTCACTTGAAAGTTGGGAGAAAGTTGTAGCAGAGAAAGTTGTAGTGAAGAAGAGAAGAGAAGATTGAGTTGTGAACAAAAATGAATGAGGTGGGGGGATATTTATAGGATAAATGGATATGATTTAAAAAAAAATAGTGTTATAGCCGTTTCGTAGCAACGACCATATATGTAGCCGTTGTGCAACGGTCCTTTGGACCAGATTGGTGAGCCAACTAGTGTTTTTTTCTCTAGGTAGGTCGGCCTAACCCAACCGAGATTGTTTCACGGACCAAACTGGACCTAGTAAATGGACCAAAGTGACCTCCTTAGACCCGACACGACCCACGACTCACGACAGACCTAACCCAGTCCGACCACGATTGGGATTGTCGAACCCAAATCGGGCCGCTCGGTCCGATTTCCATGTCTCCTTTCGACACAATTTTTTTACCATAAAAGAGCGAAGAAAATACGAAATCATTTCCGGTTGGGTCAATTCAACCACGTAAGTAGGTTAAAAAAAATGGGAAAATTCTTCAAGAGGATGGTAAGCTGTAACTTGTTCGACCCGATTCCCATTGCACATGCTGCGGAAATCACTTCTGCCACCGTTGCCACTCCAGAACCCTATTCTCTTCCAACCTTCCTCTTCCTCTTTTCCACCAGTTCCCCTCCACCTCCTTCCCCGTTCTCTCCACCACCACTCTCCTCCACCTGTGAACCCTATAACCCACCCTTCTCCCCTCGCTGCCCACCACTCCGAACCCCCCATTGGATGCCAACAGCGGCAGGGGCCATCAACTCCCAGCCCACTCCGACCTGCCCTTCGACTTCCGCTACTCCTACTCCAAGACAAACCCTTCCATCGATCCCATCACAATCCAGGAGCCGCCTAAGTTCTCGCCTTTCAGTCTCGGGCGGATGGATAAAAGGATGGGGTGGATTGGAGGAGGGTCGAGGAAGAGAGAGGGCTGTGATTGGGGAGTCGCTTACCGACAATGAGGTGCTGGAGCTTGTTGAGAAGTACCGGCATAGCGATTGCAACCAGTAGATCAATATGGGTATGTCGAGTTTTCAACTGTCACGGAAATAGTGAAAATCGTCTCTTTAATGTGGATTTTGAATGCCAACATCGTTAGATTAGAGGAATAGGGGAAATGACCATCCACATTGTTTAGAAGCTTTATATCATTCACAGAATGATAAGAAATGTGCAAAATTTAGAGTTTGAACTACTTTCGTCATTGCCATCGTTCATGTTTCCCATCAGATTTAAGAGTTGAGACTCTCTAGGTACCTTTCAAAGCCACACCTTCATCTTCAATATTTACTATCCACATAGTTTGTGTATGTTATCTAATTTAGTAACAAGCTTTCTCCCTTTTTTTAGTTCCTCTTTAATCAGGAATTTTATAATGAATTAGGCATGTATTCTCACTAATCCAGAACATCCGAAGGAAATCTATGCTTCCATGTTCTTCATTGATACATGTTCCTATAACGTCTTATTTTAGGTTTTCCATTTTGTACATTTTCTTTATATGTTTTCCTTTTTAAGGATATTCAATGTCTTGAGCGAATCACACTGTGGTTGGTATATTCATTTCAAATAGATGGAGACTTGCAGGCTCTGTTACAGGATCTCACATCATAATTTTTGAACCTTTTGCACTAGTGCATAAGTACATCTAGACCACTATAAAATTGTTTTAGTAGTTCTATATGGAAAATTGGGACGCCCTCATTTGTAATTTTTTTTACTTATGTGTATATTATGTGGAGAAGTCACTATGCCAGCGCTCATCTTCACCTAATGCATAAGCACAGGTTTAGAGTTATGTAGGGTAGTAGTTCTGTGGACTGTTGTACATAAATGTATAGATATATTATTTTGAAATCTGGTCATTTTGCTAGCACTTATATTCAGATTACATTGTCTTCTTCAAAAAAATATTCATTATTTTATTGAAGAAAGTTCTATTGAATCCTACATTGTGGCTCTGGTAGATCGCACTAGAGGGCGAGCTTAAAAACATTCAACGACCAGATGGTATGAACAAAGTGAAGTAGATATCAAAGTCTGAGGTGATAAAAACTCAGCCTCTTACATGGTACAAGGTATTTCTTCTATGTTTAGTCAGACGTTATTAAGACTGTTTACAATTGATGGCATAGGCAATATGCTAGGATCTTGTCATGTGAAGGTTTGAGTTCTAGTAATACCTTTATCATTTTTTGATTTTATACTCCATTATCTCTTGCTTATTTTTGTTCCATATTTTCATCAAGAGTCATTTTTTTCAACGTTAATTTAACAATGAATGCAAAGCAAGAAAAAGGATTAGGTCAGGCACACTAGTTAATATAAAATGATCTTAAATTAAATTTTCAATTGTTTCATTGCTGCAGACAATTGTGTTCCCGCCTTCTAGAAATGATCCTATTGGACTTGACATGTTATACATGGGAAAAGGCCAAGTCTGGTTAAATGGAGAGGCCATTGGAAGATACTGGCGCAGGACAAGTTCAACAAATGATGGATGCTCTCCTACTTGTAATTACAAAGTGAAGTCTTTCCCAAATAAATGCAGCACAGGCTACGGAGAATCGACATAGAGAAGGTAAGAGCACCCAACTATAGCATGGACCTTTGTTAAGGAGCATGATGGACTGCCCACTTTATTTCCTTTATGCTATAAAGTAAAAAATATCAGTATTGTTAATCAATAGCATTTCGTGGAAGCTTATTTAAGAAATTAAGAACTGAAACTTAGTAGGTTGGCTATCTATAGTCTAGATGCACTGGTTTCATTTTCTATATTACACTACTGTTCAAGATTAAGCCCTACATCCGAATAAATAGAATATGCCCCAAGAGAGCACATAGTTATGGGTAGATTTTATTGCTTGAATGTATATTTGTTTGTTGAAAAAATGAAATATCTTTTCCACTATATGCATTCCTTTTCAATCTTTTTATATGGAAAACTTTTCCACTACATTAATGTATAACCCGTATCTTCTTCATTGCATTAGCAAACTGAGATTCTTCTGCTTTTGTGACAAAAAGATTATGATCTAAGTGGACACAGGAATAGTTGAAATTATATATTCAACTTTTCGAAAGAGCATGTTAGAGGATATAGAGCATGTGTGTAACACTTCGAAATTCATTTATTGTAAATATACTTTTTGAAAGAGCATGTTAGAGGATACAGAGCATGTGTGTAACACCTAGAAATTCATTTATTGTAAATATACTTTTTAATGAATTTTATAATGTACGGGTGTTACTAGTGTAAGGTTGTTTTGGTAACTCTGTGGTTTTGTGCTTGGATTCCACTGTTTGGTTTATTTTGTGCCTTGTCATTTTGTAGACACTATGCTTGCGCCACTGTGCACGTGAGGATGTGCAGGTGAAGGCAGGTTGCAGAGTCCTGTGCTTGTGCTGGTTGTCTCAAGTGTACATCCCACCCTTCCTTCTCAAAATTGTGTAAAATGATTAGAAATGAGTAGAATTGCATCAATTTAATGTTTTAAGAGTGATTTTTAGAATTTACGAGAATTTATGTGCATTTATGGTGAATTTAATGTGTTGAATGTATTGTGCTCATTTTTAAGCTTCGTGGCTTTGCGATTTTGTTTCTTGAGCTATAATGTATGGATTGTGGTTTTGTTTATGTGGATTTGGAGTAGACTCATGCGTTTACCTCTCGTATTTATTTTGTAGATTGTGGATTTTGTTTGGTTGGTCCGTCCCTTGGTCCTATTTGGGTGAGGAGTCGGATTTGGGCTTGGGTTGTTTTTTCAGGTTTAGTAGATTTCAGTATGTTGAATTGATTTCATTATGTCGATTTAGATTTCAGTATGTTGAATTGATTTCATTATGTCGATTTGTTGTCAGATAAGTCCCTTGGGTTCCGTAGATATCTCATTTTGGTACTCCTTTACCTTTTATTAAGGTTCGTTGCATCATAGCATGTTTTATTCATTCTTATAAGTCTTTTGCTCAGCTTAAATATCCTCCATAGTCCCGTTTGAACATTCAGGCCATTGAACGTCTCATTTTTCAACATTTAATGTTGTACGCTAAATATCATGTGTCTAACGTTATACGTTCATAATGAAGCGTTTAACGTTATATGCTTCAATTCAGGCATTTAACATTTCCAGTGCTGCTCCCTGTCATTTCTATCTAGTTTCTTTTTTTGAACTTAAAATAAATATCATTAATATTTTCAAATGGGTCTCCTTGTCATGTTTAGGGGTCTTCAATATCTCATTAATTTACTTGTTTGACCACATTTGAATTGGTAGTTAAATTTAGTAAGTTTCTAGATTGAGTGTGTTAAATGCTAACATGTGTGTGTCTAACGTTGAATGCCAAACCTCAAGCGTCTTACACTTAATAGCTCAGGTATGCCACATAAGTTACTTTCTTTTTCTTAAAAAATTTGAATTTAAATTATTTTCTTTTTTGGAATATTCCTCTAATCAAGTGTAACATCAATCAATGCTAATCAGTCTATTAATTGATGGAATAGTCCCTAATTAAACAGTTATAGTCCTTGGAATGTATTGAATGCCTAGTATTTGGAGTTTAATGTTGTATGTCCACTTTTGTGTGGTTAACACTTCTGAAAAGGAAAATTTTGATGGTAGTTGTGTATTCTTATCAATTTTGATCCTTTTTGTCGCCATTTTAGGTCGTCCCGTCTCTCTATAAATAGAGAGGCACTCCCGGCCTTTGGGGAGACATGGACATTGAACCAGAGGTCTAGAAATTATCTAAAAGAGAGGGGAAATAATTTTAAGAGAGAGGGAGTAGAGAAGTTCTGAGTGAGGACTTAAGTTTTTCTTTCGGTTTTGACAACGTTACGTCAACATCCTGCATCCTGCATACGCATCATAAGTAAAAGGGTGTTTTTATTTTGCATGTTTCATTTCACGCATAATTTGGATGTTGTAGTTAGGCATATACATTTAGCTGCAATCGGGAGGATAAAATCCCTTGGGTAAGTATCTTTTTCTTTCATTTTTATGCTTGTAATTTATTTTGTTGAGCCACTTACTACACTGTATTAATCCGTATTTTTTATTTTAACAATGTTTTGTAAGGAAAGAAGAAGAAGCTTATCTACACAGACACCCTTAGACGTTGCTGACGTAGTTGAATCAACAATTACAACATCTTCTTAAGACATTTCGAGGGCCAACGAAAGTAAACTAGCAGTGGTGATCACACCAGTTTCGACATTCGTGGAGTGGAGGAATTAGATATAAATCAAAGGGAAATAAGCGAGACTACGAAATGACGAAACAGAAGAAACATCGTTTCCTTCCTCTTTAGTTTGGCGATCATGGTGGGACGGCTAAAAGTGCCTCTGTGCTAAGCCATTAACCTTAAATGCATCATATAATAGCGTCCAACACTGTCAGTTTGTCAATCAACATATTTTCAGCATAATTGAGTTTGCCATTAACCAAGATGGAGTCTAAATACAAAGAGGATGTAACGCTCCGAGCTTGGGTACGTTATTTAAATAATAGTATCATAAATAAATTACATTAATTACAGTAATAATTAAATAATTGTAATTAAGGCTAATCTTTAGAAATAATGTGTGGCTAGTAGTTCGTACTCAGGCATCGAAATTATACTGCATTCCAACCTACACTTGAAAACCAAACAAAGAACGTATGAGTGACATCTAAGTCACCTAGTATACGTTTGAAACACATATACAACAAAACTTGGCAAAAGTTACTAAAAACACAACTTTTAATTTACAAAATATGATTTTCTTTTTGAAAATTCATTTTAAAGCATCATTTCCTTTCCCTTTAAAATCACTTGGGAATCTGTTCCCAAACTATTATCTGTTCAAAAGTTCATAGTCCTTTTTCTTTCAAAACATTTAGAAATTTGTTTTCAAAACCACGTTCTTTTCCAAAACTTATATTTCTTTCTTTTTATGCATTTTAAAACCATTTTCATAATTTGAGAAATCCATATTGAATATAGTCTAAAATACAATGCCTTACAGGATTTAAAATCAAAATCACAAACATAGGTCGGTAAGTGGTTAAATCACATCCATATCTCTTTGTACATATTTTTCCTTTTATATATTCTGAGGGTCTCCCTCCTTACTTGTAGCAAAAAAAAAGTAGTTAAAACACAATTCTTATTTATTTCTAATATTTTAGGACCAAACACAAGTGTAATTCTAGTCAAACCATATCTTTTCATTTTCACAAGTTATATACTTTTCTCATTAATTTTCACTTTTCTTATTGATGTTACCTTGATCAGGGGTAACTAGATACACAAGCAGTAGGTGAGGACATCATTTCCCCTACCTCTCTGCACTACCATAGTGAAATTCCCCTTGCGTAAGGACATCGCTCTGGCCAACTGGTCTCAAATTCTTTTCATATGTACGGGGATACGTCTTTTTCTAACGTCCCATCGGTGACCCGAACACCTAGTTCATATACTAGGTTCAACCTACACCGTCTCAAGTTTGGTGATTACGGTCGTATCTGACAATTGATATCTTATCAATTTGCCGATACCAACCCCTCGTGGTTCCATTGTGGCAACCATGGTCGTGTTTGACAATTGATTTTTTGGAGTATCATTCTCCTATCATATTGTCGACACCAATCCTCATGATTCCACAGCACATTATTATTATTCCATTTTCAAAACTCTTGGGTTTTTTCTTCAAAACCATTTTCATCTTATTTTTTCGTTGCAGGAATCTTTTCTGTGCAATACATGACCCTCTATTGGGGTCCCAATTCAAAATCTTGCAAAACAATACTTTTAAAACCACAAATTGGGTTTCATGCCAAAACCACACTAAATCACACATTTAATCACTTTTATTTATTTTTAGGAACCATCTCTAAATTCACTTATTTGGATTTTATATTCCTTCATGTCATTTACATAGGGAAAATACCATTTACACATACTCATTATCCATTTAAAACCATTGATTTTCATTTTTCCTACTCATTTATTCATATAAGCCAGGGGATAAAATCGGTAGATTGAAATCATGTTCGATATACTGAAAATCTCTGGTTCGGTATACTGAATCCTTTCGGTATACCAAAATCCTTTGTTTCGGTCGATTGGGTGTTTGCGGTCTACCAAAACCAAGGGTTTGACTGAAAACTGACAGAAAATTAGTATATCGAACCCAGTTCGGCATGTCGAATTCCCTGTGTTCAGAACACCTCCCCTGTTTCAATCCAACATTTCATTGGAAATGGGGAACTTCGACGGACTCCTCAATCATACATCATAAAACATGAGATGTAGACTCTTGAGTCTACTTCAAAACTTCTCAAACCATTCATCATTCCATTTATCATGCTATCTACAAAATCACAAAGACATGAAACTCGTTTTAAATCAATGTAGCCTACTTGCCAAAAATTCATATAAATCCATATAAATTCGTCATAGTCGCATGATCTCTACATGAACTCCTCATATAATCCATTCCATACACTTTTATCAATTTTCCACGATTTATTATGTTTTATACATCATTTTCATGCATTTTACTCATTAAACTAAGGATGCATAAAAGAGGAGAAAGAGGGATCGCGTACCTCAGATGGCACTCCGACGACCTCCCTCGCACTCTAGTAGACCTCCTTATGCTCTGGCAAAGCTCTTTCCACTGGCGAACCACGCGAACAATGCTCACCTCCTTCGGCTCGCACACCACTCCTCTCCCTCTTTCTCTCTCGGCTTCCTCTCTCCACTTCCTGCTCCCTCTTTATCTCCTCCTCTTGCATCGCGCTGACCACCCATCCCATCACCCTCGCGTCGGAGGGGATGGGGAGGCATGAGCTCCCTGTGGTGGCATGGGTTGGAGAGAAGAAGAAGAACAAAGAAGAAGAAGATAAGAACTCGTAAGGGAGAGAGAGAGAAAAAGGAAAGAAAGAAAAGGAAAAAAAAGACACGTAGATCAAAGCGACTGTGCATCCTCAGATCAGACCCCAACTAAACCCTAACAATCACAAGAAACAACAAATTATCCATTAATAAATCATTTATACAGTATTACAATTAATTACATGGTTTACAATTAAAAATGGATAATCAAGTGGATGTCACAGAAGATGTGTTAAAGGTTTGTGAGATTTGAATAATAATATTGGACATTGTTTGCATTGACCAATTCAACATTTAAGGGTAGAATTTGACAGAGGTGTTAGACGCTAGATCCTATGTGGCTTACGTTAGATGCTTGTCAACTAGCATCTTATGTTTTGCAGTAACTTAAGTCAATTAGAGAGTTCATTTGCATGCCTGAATTTGAGGTCAAACAGCCTAATTACAGCAGAGGATATTGAGATACACATAACACACCTTGAGGAGCCTGAGGATATTCCATCCAACTATCAAAAAAGAAATGAATCCCAACTTGATTCAATATCAAGTTGTGTGCTGCTTTCTTTAAAATGACACCAACCACCCTGACCTATCAGGAATGTTAAATCAACAACCTAGTAATCTCCATTAAGGTCAACACCTTCTTTGTGAAGAACTACGAAGGTCCGTTGCAAACCACATATCTGAAAGTCTATACCAGAGACAGCTCAGAAATGCGTCGCAGGACACCGAATACTAGGGGTTGAGAAATGATCCAAATAGAGGAGTACGAACAAAGGCTAACCTTTTGTTCTTTGAACAACTATAGTATAGAGAAAGAGTCAATCCAGCTTTCTCTAGTCAGTCAGATTAGAATTTTCATCATCAAGTTCCTTTTCAGTCACATGTCAATTAAGTTTCAACCTCTCAAGCTCAAAGCGGAGTCAATAACTTAGTAGAAATGAGGAAAATGCTCAATGTACTGGGAGTACACACTTAAGCTCCGCTTTCCTCCGATATGAGCAAGTTTCGTGCTTGCCTACGTCCAAGGTTCAAGTATCCAAAGATGCCCAAATTCAATGGAGTCATTGTTAGAAATATGACATTAATTTTAATGATTATTTACTTGTGCATATTTTCATAAAATATTTTAACTTTAAAATGATATAAGTGTCTTATCATGAAATCAAAAACAGCATACCGACATCAAGAGCGGCATACCGTTCCAGCAAAAAATGGAATGTAAATCGGAACTCCGTAAAAATCCAAGATGAACAAAAAACGGCATACCGTGGATCGAACGACATTCCGTTTCAGGAAAAATCGGAAGAAGCAACGGCACTCCGGAACAGAAGTGAAAAAGAAAAGAATGCATGTGAATGACAAACCGTCCCAGAAACGGTATACCGTTCCAGGAGAAAACGGCAGACTGTTGAAGTTGCGGCATACCGTTTTGCTCGTGAGAAGAAAATTAAAGAGCTTTTCCAGCATACCGTGGTCAAAACGGTATACCGTTCAACTAGCTGTTTACGACCGTTTTCTAGTCGTTAGACAC
>JAMKQA010145882.1:0-17507 GCA_024699735.1 Posidonia australis | reverse complement strand
TTTTCTTTTGGTTTTATCGTGCTTGTTTGTAGTTGTGTGTTTTGGGGGCGCGTACTGGGTGACATAGATGTCACTCACGCGTGCTGTGTGTTTTCAGGTGCAGGCCGCGTGCAGCCAGTTTCCGGTGCAGAAATTAGAGTTTCTAGCCATGCATCGAGATCCTAGAGGTGAGCCTTAGTTACAGTCCTTTTGTTCTGTAATTTGTGTAATTAGGCTTGTGATACTGTATTTTGGTAACGTGCCCGGATTCGCGGCGTTACAGAGGCACTTCAAAAATCATAGGAGCCATTATTGAAACTCTAGAGCTTAAAGAGGAGAGAAATCTGAGAGAGAGAGAGAGAGCTTCTCAGCCCTTCTTTCATGTCCAAATCCCTAGAAGCTTGCTCAGATCCACTAGAGATCCAACCTCTTTTCTAAATCCATAGCGCGTCTCGGAGATCCGTCTGACTGGCCTCCACTTCCTCATCCACTCCACAATGTACGAGGATGAAGAGAGTATCTTCCAATTATTGTATTTTCTTTTAACATAAATTCATTGCATGTTATTAATATAGCCTATGGCATATGTATGCGGGGACAACTCCTTGGTTAGTATTAGATTCGTTTGCTACTGTTTTTTACTGTTTCTTTTTGATTTCATATACTACACCCAGGACTAATCTAGATTTATTCTCTTGTTGTTTATTTTGAAGGGAAGGAATACTACATAAGCACGAGGACGTCGTTGGGCAGCATCCTGCCGTCGACCCAGTGAATCGAAAACTCACACAACCACAACTCTACTGCAACTCCTGTAGGCGTCTTGTTTGCCACATCATCAGCAAAAGATAAGTGGTGATCACAAAGGCAGTTGATGTGAGTAGACACGATGACAATCTTCATCAACCCCCATTTCTCCATCCACAGTACTACTTTGGGATATCCTTAAAGGACTTGTGCAGTGAAATTTTCACCTAAGTGCCTTAAACAATAACAATGATAGGAAGAAGGAAAGTTCCTTGAAATGGATGGATCTAGTGATTTATGCCGATTTGATATAAATGTATATGTTGTACATTGATTGACAATTTTCTACAAGTTTTTCATAAATCATTCCTAATTTTTCTTCTACCTCCAAGTCAACAATGGGAAATGTCAATGGATATATAGCATTTTCTCCTTATACCTCTTCTATATACCTTCTAAGTTTGTCATAAGAATGTGCTTCCTGTATATTTGTTTCCTTGCAATTTTCTTACCATTCCAAGCTTGATAATAAGGAATATAAACACCATATTCATTGGATATATCATTCATCAAATCAGAAGCCTTATAAAGAGGTTTACTCTTCAACTTATCTTCAACAATATTAGCAACCCACCGCCTTGAAGCCTTGGGATGATCTGTTGTTCCAATTCCTCCACCACAAGTATGTACATTATTGAATGATTTTATACAAAAGATGCCACATTTACCAACAAATGTAGCCAATATTTCCCAAGAACAATTCTCTTTTACACATTAAGCCTTCACTCTTTGTGGCTCACTCCCCAATTACTTATAGTCAAAGCCCCAAGCAATTGTGTAATTACAAAGATTATCTCAAAAACATTTAATGTTGTCAAATTCTTGACCAACTTCTATTAATTCAATTTCCAAAAGCTCTATCATCTTCCTTTTGGCTTTAGGACCAATACACACACCATCAATCCAACCAATAGCTGGTTTTTTGAAATGCTATCTTCGAGTAATGTGATTTTGTAATGAATTTTCAGATTCTTGGCTAGATTGATGAGTATCCTTTTGGCTGCCACAAAAACAAACTCTATAAGCTTCATTGAATATTTTTATTTTTGCACTTGATAAGCTTTGCATACATGCAAATGCCTCCAAACCGGGCGCTACGGATTCTAAGCTACTATACTAGGATTAATGCACTAATGAAAGAAATTTAACTACAATCTACCCAAAACCTATGTGTGCGATTAGTGGCTCATCTCTGAACACCATACTAGACTGCACTTCAACTAAGCACCTGAAAATAAAATAAGGTAAAAACACACGTGAGTGACTTCTAAGTCACTCAGTATGCGTCACCCAAAACAACTGAAAATACTTAGAAACAAAATTCTAGTTTTTGCAAAGCTTCTTTAAACTCTTCTGGAAATCTTTCTATGATTTTTAATCTAGGTTCCCATTGGAACCAAAACCCTGAATAAATCTCTTATTTAAGTTTTGAAAATCCTTTTCGGGAAAAACTCAGTAATTCATGTTCTTTTAAAATCTTTCTTTCTGTTCTAAAACTCATGCACTAATCTAATGCATTTCTAGAAAACATCTCTAAGACTAGACTCCAGCCTAAAAATAAAATATCGAATCTAACTAAAACACAATTCTTGGCTAGACTAGTCCTAAAAGTCTAATCTTGTCTCAGCTAGAATTGGGTTAAAACACAAAAGCCAAAATACAGCTCGATTCTAGCTTAAATTTAATTTCTAAATCTCAAATCTGAAAACTCTTTTCTTTTCTGGTGCCACCTTAATCAGGAGTGACTTGGCCACAAACAGAGGGAAAGGCACCAACCTCAATCTCCTACGTTGCCACACTGAAAGTCTCCATGATGAGCATTCCATTGTCTACCTCGGGCAACAAGCTGCACTCTTGAACTCCTCAGGCCCCTCTAAGCCAACAAGCTCTCACTGTTTTCTCTGTGCATGGGGATACGTTTCTCAACGCCCCTTTCGTTCCGGGTGTTTGAGCTCATGAGTTATTTTACTCGGCCCATTAAACACCTTTCTCTGGTCACCTAGTCTCACTAACCGAGGCCAACTCTAGAAATCTTATTCTAAAAACATGCATCTTTTCCTTGAAATCTTTATTCTAAATCTTTCCCATTATGGGAAACTTTTTTGTAAAACTGTTCTTTTTTGAAATAGCTTCTTTGTAATTCTCGGTTAAATCTCAAGGAATTCTTATTAAGTAAACATGCCAAAAACACACAAATCAGGCATTATTACTTAACTAGGGAAAAACTTGACTAAATAATACTAGGCCCTGATTCGGTAGACCAAAACTAGAAGATCTTTCGAAATGTCTTGATTCGATAGACTAAACTATTTTGATCTACCGAAATCTCCTGATTCGGCTGACCGAACGATTTTGGTCTACCAAAATCAAGTATCTGGGGCTAATTTGATAGGCTTTTGGTATATCGAACTTATTCGACATACCGAAATCCCCATTTTCTGGGGACAAGGCTCGGCCCCTTGGCCGTTTGTTTACTAAAATTGTGACCTCTGGCAAACCCCTTTCCGATGAACCACAAATTTTACATAAAACACATAATCTAGCATGCCAAGTCTGCTTTCATTTGAGACAAGTTTAATCAAAAACCATAGCATGCATCTCAAGATATAAATTAACAAAACATGGAAGGTCACTAAAGAGCACTATGGCATGAATCTCAAAATTCAACACAAATCTCATGATAAATCATGGAAAATCCTTAAATCATCATACATCCATGATTCAAATCAATTTTACTCATGTTCATGCCTTTGATACTCATTCATGGCATAATCCCAATATTGAAGTTTAAAATATAAAGAGAGAAACGAGGGAAAAGACGGGTACTCAGAGACGATCTCTAGCGATCCTCCGTCCTTGGTGGCTTCCTCTATTCTTCCCGGTAGTCCTTTGGCTTCAGGGTCTCCGGAGGTCTTCTTCCACCACCGGCAACAACCACCTTTCTCTCTTCCTCAGCTCTCTAGTCCTCTCGCTTTGGCTCTCCCTTTTTCTTCTCTTTCTCTCGGTTTGCCGCCCTCCTCGCCTTCCTCTTCTTCTCCATTTTATGGTCACCGTCTACGTGTCGTCATCCTTCGACGATAGTCGCTAGAGATCTCAGCAAATCTGAGATGTGACATGGCAAAAGGCTACGAAGCACTGTGGTGAGCATAGTGAAGGGTGGTGGAGGCTGTATGGCACTGTGTTGAGTTAACTCAGCTCTTGGTCCAGCTTCATTCAGTCCCACACGCGTACACATGGAATGCACTGGTCCAAAATACCAAATAGTAGGGGAATTACTAGAGGTTATACTATTTAAAAGAAAGCTCAACACCAATATCTCATTATTAAAGTAATTATCCAGATTATAATAACTTAATTACATTCATTTTGGATAATTTGAGCACAAATGTTACATCGTTTCCCCCTTAAAGGAATTTCACATCAAAATTCTTCCTTAATTCAACTAGTGGGGGTACCGTGCCAAAATGTCGATCTCTTCTGCTCCCAAGTTGCCTCTTCTACTTCGTGGTATCATCACTGTACCAACACCAAAGGAATGACCTTATTTCTAAAGACTTGTTCTTTTCTGTCTAATATCTGCACGGCATCCTTTGCCACTGACAAGTCCTGCTGAAGCTTTTTTGACTGAACTAGAATAACCTAGGATGCGTTTGCTAAACACTTTCTTAGCATTGACACGTAGAAGACGCTATGGACACTGGATAGCTCTAGAGGCAAGTCCAACTTATATGCCACCACACCAACTCTTCTGATGATCTAGTATGGCCCAATGTAGCGAGGACTTAGCTTGTCTCTTTTGTCGAACTTCACTACACCCTTGGTTGGTGACATTTTAAGGAAGACAAAATCTCCCACCTCGAACTCTAAGGGCTTACGCCTCCAATCCATATAACTCTTCTATCTACTTTGTGCAGCTAACAATCTCTTTCTGATTAGCTCCACTTTATCCTCATACTGCTGCACGATCTCTGGTTTCACTAGTTGCCGCTCGCCTACCTCGTTCCAATAGGTAGGTGTTCGACATGGTCATCCATATTGAGCCATCCCAATGCTGGAGTGATAGCTGTTGTTGTAGGCAAACTCTATCAGCGACAAGTGATCCTTCCAACTATCTCCGAAATCCAAGGTGCAAGCCCGCAGCATATCTTTTAGGGTTTGGATCGTCCTTTTGATCTAACCAATTGTTTGGGGATGGAAGGTAGTGCTGAAGTTCAATATAGTCCCAAATGTCTCCTGTAGAGCTTCTCAAAATCTGGATGTAAATCTGATATCTCTGTCTGACATGATCGACACGAGGACCCCATGTAGCCGAACTATCTCGGCCACATATAATTTTGCTAGCTGTGACAAGGGAAGATTCACTCTCATTGGTAGAAAGTGTGCTGACTTGGTGAGCTGGTCGACGATTACCCACACTATATCATTCTTTCTGTTAGTCTTGGGCAATCCTGTGACAAAGTTCACTGACACATGCTGTCACTTTCAGACTGGAATATTCAGATGTTGCAAGGTTCCTTTGAGTTTTTGATGGTCTATCTTTACCATCTGGTAAGTTACACACTTTGCAACAAACTCTGCAATTTCTCTTTTTATCCTAGACCACTAAAAGTTTCTCTTTAAATTTTTGTACATTTTGGTACTCCTTGGGTGGACAGTGTATCTAGATTGGTGGGCCTCATTTAACAAACTCCTCTTTACTTCTCCTATTTGAGGCACGTATAACCATAGATCGTACCTCAATCTATTATCTACACCAACTGAGAAATAAAGCACCTCTCCCACCTCAATCTTCTGCTAGGTGTCCCTCACAAAAGGATCAAACTACTAGGTCACTACAAGGGCCCATTGGGCATAACATATTTTAGAGTAATAATATCTGACTTCAACTCTTCCTAAAAAGAGCAAACTGTTTTGATAATGCTATCAAATGTTCTCTCTTACTATGTATGCCACTGAAATTTCTGACTTATAGTGGAAAGCAACTAGCAAATTATCAAAAGAACCCATTTCAATCCTACAATGTAGACATTTATAGTTTATCAACAAAGATCAATACACTTTACCGATACATCACATTGACAATATTTTCTAGTGAACTTTAATTCATCAATAAACATTTGAAGTCATGATGTAGTTTATCAACATTTATAGGTCGTCATCATTTGCAAATCCACAATTGACCAATATTTACAATTTATCAATAAGTATAGTTCATGTATATCATCAAGGAAAGAACTAAAAAAATGGAAGAAGAAGGAGAGTTCAATCATAAATAATTAAGAAGAAGAAGAGGACCTTGCAATCAAGAAGAAGAAGAGAACCTTATAATCATAAATAATCAAGAAGAAGAGGAGGACCTTACAATCATAAA
The DNA here is from genome assembly GCA_024699735.1 of Posidonia australis. NCBI lineage: Eukaryota > Viridiplantae > Streptophyta > Magnoliopsida > Alismatales > Posidoniaceae > Posidonia > Posidonia australis. The sequence continues at coordinate 11,350 of JAMKQA010145882.1, read as the reverse complement.
TACTCTAAAATAAGGAAAGAGACAAAGAGGGAACGAGAAACTTATCAATGGAAGTAGAGAGTCTCGTGTGGAAGGTTGGAAGAAAGATGAGAAGGGAATAACGGGGAGAGAATGGGGTAAGTGGAAAGGAGCAAAGTGGCATGCATTTAAAAATAAATGAGAGGGAAAGGGTAAAATAGTGAGAAAACTACGAATACTAATACCCACTTAACGTCCATAGGAGAAAAATAAACTTGATTTTCAACATCCTCACTTTTAAACCATTGCACAACTTATGGGAGAAAATTAATTTTCCAAGAAAAGAAACAATTCTTTTATTAGGTTGTCCGAACAATTTACTTTGTCAAATGAGTTGAGTCGTCCATTCCAAACAATTGACTTTGTCAAACAAGTCGAACTCATAAATACTCTTCTAGGCTCAAATAAATATCAAACCTAAACAAGCCAACTCGGCTCAACTTGTTTGGCTCATTAACCACCCTAATTAAAATCATGCTTGGTTAATGAAGTCTCATTCTAAATAGTAATTAAATTAAAGAGATCAAACTCATCTTTTCTTGATCAAAAAAATTGAACGATACCACATATGATGTACACAAATGCTGATGAGCGGTCACCATTCCCTATTGTGTTTCACACAAGATATTGTTGAACTTGTCAACTATATTCGCTGCAATAAAAGTCAAATCCAATCAATCCCCATTGTAAATTCATAGTCCACAAATAAGTTGCCTCAACAAAGTGGGTTCATTTATTTTTATTATATACACTTTACCGGTTGACAAGATTTTCTCAGTTATCTACTGATTATTTAAAAAACCTTTGATCTCTTGGTTTTTTTCACCTTGTATAATCATAAATTTCTATTTATTTACGTGCTCAAATGTATCGACACGTCCATTACTCTCAGGCAAGTGTCATTTGTAAGAAAATAGACTCTACTCTGTACACATACAAGTACCTTGTCAAACTAGGAGACTTGATATGCTATGGTATGAGGCCACATGAGCCTAGAACCACAGCTATTGGATCAAATTGGAAATCACTATTGCAATAGGAATCCAACTTAATTCAACGGTTGCTATTCTGGGCTCACATTAGTCGAAATTGTAACGAATAATTTGGTGGTCATAGTAGTACTTAGTTAATGTTTTAAAAGCTTTTAGAATTCTATAAAACATTATTTTTTTAATCTAATTATGCCAAATAATAGTAGTCTGGAAGATCAATTTTATGAGTCAAATTAATAAAAGCTCTTTCTTGGTACAATTAAGTAGTAGATTGTAAAAAAAAAAATTTGGTCTAATTGATATATCTTAACAACCAAACAACAATTAACTCAATCATCGATCTTTACCTCCTATACTCATATGGTTCCAACTATTTAGATGCTCAAAACTTTGGTCACCTTGGTAACTCTCAGAAGCTAGACTTTGCAAGTCACCACTCATAAGAAAAATATATTCTACTCTATGTATATATAATACTAGCAAAAATTCAACTATTTTGGTCCTAACTCATAAATAAACAAGTGAGGCCCACCCCCCTGTGTATTTAGGTTAGCACCATTTCAGTCCTGACTGTAGTTGAAAAACACCTATGTAATACAAGTGCCTAGTCCATACAAGGTTCAATTTTGTATGCATTAAAGATACCTTACATGCACTTTGATAGCTGGTCAAATATATAACTAAATGTACATAGAAAGTTAATTATACCGAATGCTAGCTCTAGAAGAATACATATTTCGTTCCTTAAATGAAAAAGTATATTAAATCTATTAGAACTCACATGAGCCCAGACCGCAATGGATAATTAAATCATACAAAATAAATTCAATGGTTATTATTTTGGGCTCACATGAGTCCAGGCTGCAACGGATAATTGGTGGTTATAGTAGAACTTAGTTTATGTTTTACAAGCTATTAGAACTCTGTAAAACACTAATTTTTTTAATCTAATTATGTCAAATAATAGTTTTCTAGTAGATCAATTTTATGAGTCAAATTAATAAAAGCTCTTTCATGGTACGATTAAGTAGTAGATTGTAAATAAAATATGTTGGTCTATTCGATATATCTCAACAACCAGAAAACAATTAATTCGTGATAGTGAGATCTAGAAGAATATCTAACTATTCAACACCCCATGGTTGATAAAAATTGATAAGGCAAAGAATTACAATGAAAATATGTGAAGACATTACAAAACATTTATTGATGAGAAGACTAACCCTGTACATGAATGGTACATGCATTTGGTCTAATAACAGCAACCTTCATGAGTGGTAACTCAGCTACTCAGCAAAGGTCATGAGTGCTACTACCATTCTGCTAAGCCATCCCATGACATATGCATGCAGGGACAACCTTTCGGTTAGTATTAGATTCATTTCCTTTTATTACTCATTATTTCCTTTTGATTTCATATACTGCACTTAGGACTAATTTAGATTTATTTTCTTGTTGTTTATTTTGAAGGGAAGGAATACTACGTAAGCACAAAGATGCTTCTGGATAGCATCCTGATGTCGACCTAGTAAATCGAGAACTCACACAACTACAACTCCATTGCAACTCCTATAGGCATCTTGTTAGCTGGCCTCATCAGCAAAATGTCATCGAAATGAGTGGACACGATGATGATCTTCATTAACCCCCATTACCTCATCCATAGAAACTGATAATCATGGTGGGACTGGTTTAAGCCAACTCTTGTGCAATGTAAGTCATCTTTTTCCTTCCTTTCTTTTATTTTATTTTCATTTATTTCTAGACAGTAGGTGCACTTTTAAGTCTGGAAGTTGTGCATTTAGGTTTTCACGACGACCAAACCTCTTATTTAGTTGTTTTTAGGTAACTAGTGGTCCTATAGTTCCCACCACCTATAAATGAGGTATCTTATCTCGCCGCTGCTAGACATGGCAACATATATTGGCGCCTCCTTACAAGGTGACGGAAATTTTAGACTTTTTATCCTGCAAGCCATTCATTTTTTTTTGCTATCTATGTTGCTTTTTTAGGCTTGTAGTAGCGATATTAGTAAGTAAAAGCATTAAATATCCTGTCCACTGTCCTTTTTAGATTTCTTTCGGATTTTAGGTTTGCTTTTTGTCTACCATTAGGGTGGAAACTATTTTCTTTACAATTAGATTAAAGTCCTTTGGGGAATCTCTTTTTAGTTAGAATAATCTGACTGAGTGAACCGGGCCAGTGCAAGTCACTCTCCCATACTCTGTCTAGTTGTGATTTCTAGTTCGAGAACTCAAAGTGTCCTATGGGTATGTTTTTGACTCTACCTTTCTCCCTGAGTCAGTAACATATCCTAGTAGATACTTAATGTCTTACTATTTCTTGTTTATTTACTATTTTATAGTTTATTAGGAAACAATCCTAAAGACAAAATCTTGGGTTATAGGCCCATTTATAGAGAGACAAACCCATAGCCTAGGCTCTCTTTGTATGGCCTATTAGAGGCCCAAGAGTGGTACCTTATAAGTTAAGAAGCCCACTGAGTGTAACCCTAGAACACCAAAGAAAAAAGCCTTAATCCATTACTATAGGAACCCAATAGTGAGATAACACAGAGTAATTAATCTATTAATAAACTACTTTAACAAATAAAATTCACGTTCTGATCTAAAACAGTTTTGCTTAAATAATACTGTTTGGGGGATCCACTCAGGATGGATTTTGGCTACTAGGATAGACAGAAAACTAAGCCGCCTATCGTATCGACACCACTATCCGTCACCTATCTTGTCCGCAACGAGTCCTAAAGCCACCCTCACAGGCAATGTCAAGTAGATAACGTATTGGTTGACTTGTCTGCAAGGTTGTTTGTGCTTGAATGCAATAACAGGTTACAGGGAACTTCTTACAACAGTTCTAGGTCGTATTTACTGTATTAAACAAAATTGTAAACACTCTCTTTGTATTTTTCTTGCATTTAAGTTGTAATTTGTAGTGTTACATAAAGTCTGTAATCTCTTTCGACTATAGTCAAGAGCTTGTAATATTCTGAGAGGAAGGATTCATAAAGAAGAGAAGGCCATGTCATCAGAAGCCCAATACTCCAACTACTCTAGCATGTCAATGGCATCAACTTTTGCAAACGCTTCATTGGTCAACATGGGTTCCTGTTTATCATGTCAACCCCACACCTGGCCCAGTCTACTAAACAAGGTGGAGGGAGAGGGATGAGCAATGCCCAAACTTGGAGTACCCCTTCCACCATTAATTTACATACATAACCTAGCGGGACAATCGGCCAAGCTCAATCCATGGCCTGTTATAACCTCTCAAGTCTATTAGTTCAAAATACCCATCGATTATCTCCCTTAAACTATGACCAGGGCCCAATAATCATACCTCTCATGGGAAACACATACACCACGGCATCAAACCAAACATTGAACTTCCCAACACAAGGCCCATTAATGCAGCCCTCCATCCCATACCCTACTATGTCGGTTTATCCTTCCTCTGTCCATCAAACTGCCTAATCCCCAATGAGCCACTACTCCCATTCCTATCTAGGGGCAACTCCACCCCATCATACACTAGCTCAATCCTCCTCTCCTCAATACGGTACCTCTCTGTAACAATAATTTCAACAATTTCAAGGGTACCAAGGCTAGGGGTAGTCTGTCACTCCAGGGTTAGATGTTAAAGGGATGATATCAGAAGCACTAGTAGAGGCAGGAGTTACATCCAAGGCACCGGTTGGCTTTGACACATCCAAGTTCTCATCTTTCATCTTGTCGACTGGGTTCAAGTTGCCCAAGACAACCAAGCACGACGAGGACTGCGATTCAAGGAATCATCTAGCAGAAACACCATGGATGCCTTGCCCTATCAACACGATAATGGACTCACAGTTTATCTCTTCTTCAAGAGCGTGGAAGGAGAAGCACTGCGGTGGTTCAACACACGTACCGTGCATGACCTCAGTGACTTCAAGATTGTGCTAGATAAGTTCCTACAGCAATATGTCCACTGTATCCAGCACAAGCCCACCATAGTAGATCTCCTCGCTGAAAAGATGAAACCCGAGGAAGACTTCACCACCTTTGCAAGTAGATGGAGGGACATGGTGGCTCGATCAGAATGCTGTATCCTTGAAGATCAAGTTGTCGAAGTCATCGCTTGGAACACAACTAGAGTACTAAGGGCAGGCCTACTGATGGGCGACTTCTAGACGTATTCCCAACTGTATGACAGAGCCACAAGAATCCTTTTGTAACAGAAAGGACTTACATTTCCTGGAGTATGAAGGAAGGGAGCAAAAGAAGACCACAGGCTACACAGACAACATGGCTTAGGTTATAACCCAACACCATGGGGAGCTAGTCTTGCATCACTACTCTTTGGTTCAACACTACTCTGAGTATCCGTACCAAGGACAACTGGCCTATCACCAAGGCCTGCTAGTCCAACACTAGGGGCAACTCGTGCAAAAAGTGCAATATCAGAACCAACTTGTCCGACCACAGCACCAATAGGGGAAATATCAATACCAACTGCCGTAGCAACTAGTCCAATGGCAGCCCCAACAATATCAACAGCAGCAACAACCACAACTCCAACAATATTAGCATTAGTTGCCTCAGGACTACCAAGTGTATGCCCAACAGGAGCAACAACAGAGCCAACAACAGGGCAATAACAGAGTCAAAAGGGCAACCATGTCGTCCCCCTACTACAGTGTTACCACAAAGCCGAAAAGCAGGACCAAGAGCCACTCCTGGCACCACTCAACCATGCTTTTAGAATGTCGGAAAAGTGTGGAAGTTCACTGCCTGATCATTCAATAATCTACATGGAGGAGGATGAAGATGTGCTAATGATCCCTAAGCTAGTGAACATCAATTGCATGCAAACAGAGTTGGATTCGAAGCCACTAGCCAAAGAAGAGGAGGTCCCTGAGACATCCAACAAACCCTAGGAAGACATGCCCATCTATGACGAATATGACGACCAAGACGACAGTGCTTGGGATAGCTAGTAGGTCCAAGGGATCTTGATCGAAGGTACAGTGGCCTACATCAACCATGGGCCACCTCCAATGCAAGAGGAGCCTGTCGAAACAGAGCTACTACCTGTCTATGATGAATATGCTGATCAAGACTGGTATAACTTAGAAGACGCCATTAATATTCTCTACCAGCAGCTCAGCTCACTACAAGCAATCCGTGCATTGAACACTCTTTGCCAACACCCTCAAGCCGTTTGCGCCAGAGAAGAGCCTCCACCAAAGCCTCCAAATCCGACAGAGATAAGTGGGCCCACCAAGAACATTCACAAATACATCAGCCAAGGAGGGACTGAGAAAAGCATCAGTCCAATCGAACCCTCACAGAGACACAAAGCCACTAGGGGCACGTCATAGGAAGCAAGCAAGGACCAATCCGATCAAGACCCCAAGAAAGCAAAGATTGGGCGTAAACCAAAGGAAAAACACCAAGATGTACCTACACTAGTACCTAAGTGCTTAATGCCAGGGGGAGGCTCCTATAGCCACCCCATAAGTAAGGCCCTCCATCTGGGAAGGACAGTATGCAACTCAATCGAGCCCGACTAGGGGCAAAGTTATTTTATCTTTCAAAAACATGTAGATAAAACATTTAATTTTATTTTTACTTGAACATTCCCTTTTATTTGTCTTTGTTATTTTGTATGCTAGGATAGCGGCAATAAAAAAAAAATAAAGATGAATGATGAGTGTAAGTCACACACTTGACCACTTAATCCATTAAGAAGAACTGCCAAAGTATTATCTAGGGTTTTTTCAAAGATTGTATCACCTAGGGAAGTTCCACTCAATGGGTAGGCTAACTTGAAGATCTCCTCAGATTTGTGGAAGTTACACGCACTCTAGAAGTACACCCTTCAATCAACATGCTAGAAGCCTAGAAAGGACCTAAGACCTAGTACCAACTAAGGAAGAAAGTTGTCTCCTAAATAGAAAAGAAGCTGAGCAACTAGGGTAACCTTAACCTTGTCCTATCTACACGTACACCTTGCACAGGGAGACAAGAGCAAAGCAGGCTCAGAGCTTAGGCATATCATAGAAAGCCGCTCACCTTGTGCTATGTGGCCTCCTAACATAAGTTAGAGAAGGCAGTGATGGAGGAGCATATAAAAAAAAAAGCCAAACAACTTAGAAAAGTGCCTACAAGAGAAGAGAGCACGAAAAGCCAGGTATGCCATCATAGCATAAGTTCAAAAGGCAGTGATGGACGGGTACTCAAAATGCACTCTGACAATTGACGAACAAGTAGATGTGCCGTCATAGCATAAGTTCAAGAAGGAAGTGATAGGCAGGCATCTATAAAAAAATAACCTAAGAAGGGAAACCCCAAAAGAACAAAAAAGATAAGAAAAAGAATAATAAAAGACAAAACCCTTGGGTAAGCTATAGACGCATTAGGGCCAACCACTTACGAGCGGCACAAAGGCTATAATCGACATCGATGACCTATTGAACCTTAAGTTTCCCTCACTCTTCCACACAAATAGGCAAGGGGATAGAAGTCTTAGAAGCTCACGGACTAAGTAAATAAGGGAGACCATAAGCAACTGAGGTCGGTACGAAGTCTTGAGTCCTCAAAAGGCCAATGCATGATGAAAAAGACAACACTCTCACCTTGAATAATACAAGGTGGTAATGCTAAATGCATGAGAAGGAGGGTAGTGACTACACTCATCATCATTATCAAAAAAAATCCAAAAAAAATCAGAAAATTCAAAAATCCAAAAAAACCAGAAAATCAGAAAAAATCCAAAAAATAATAAGTAATGCCATCCACCTTACCTACAAGTGAAAACCTAGTAAGGAAACTAGAATTGGTTTGGTTGGTGATGCAACCATCGATTCACCAGATTTTGGAGTTAAATGTCCTACTCAAGCATGCCTTCACGGTTTGGGTGCGTTTTACTCTACAAAAATATTGTCCTGCAATGATCTTCAAAGCATCCACGAATGACATACCATCGGCGTCCACTGGGATCCAATTTTCCATCTCTTAACTGAGGCTAAGACTAATTTCCTCCACCTAATCTCAAATATAGGGGAGTAAAGGATAGCATTATAATGCTTTTCCTAGGCAACTTAGCCAATCCTTTTGAGATAGGGAAAGGTACACTCTTTTGATTACTAACATGTTTATTAAGTGTGTAGGTAAAATCCTACCAAGTGTTAGTACATCAAGTCCCACCATGAGGCTACAAAGTCTCACCGTGGCATTAGATGAAGTCCCATTGACAATAGACTCCCACCTTTGGAGTCCCAATCGTGTACACAGACACACTACTCTAACTAAGAGGTAAAACGCCTATTTGGCTAAAGAAGGGTTTACTTCCTCACTCGATTCTTTATTCATAGAACTCCTTTACTTACCAAGTCAAGTTGTGGGACGACGGTCCTTTCCTAAGAGTACGGGTCATGCTTGAAGACAGAAAACACTTGACTACAACAAATTGCATTCACGCATCTTGCATAAGTCTTTATGGTTAAGGACCACCCGTATCCCATTAGCCAAACTTGCCATATGGATCATTCATTGCATGTTGAATGTTGACCTTGCATTTTGCATTTTATTTGCTTGAATCATACATCCATGCATTTAGTTTTCATGCATTGGAGGTGGAGCACTGACAAAGCAATGTTCTTCAAGAGTGTTAGAAACCCTTAGAATGTGTGATCCTCCTAAAGTCCAATCAAATCAAATCTACCTTCTTCTCTTCCAATTCGAGCAAGCTCTCAAATAAGAAGCCACAACAATTATCTCTTTATTTACCTTAGTTTTGCCCTGTTGAAGTATCATTCTACATGGTTGACATGGTCTAAACACCAACTACGACACATAGCTCCGAAATCGACTCGACCCCTCATGCCTGAGCCTTCAATATGATGACATCTTTAGTTTCTTTTCCCTTTTCAACCAACAATCAAGTAATTTCTCCACGGTAATCTTAGTTTCTGCCCTATTGAAGTGTTACTCTACATAGTTGACAGGTCCCGACACCAACTGCAACACATAACCCTGGCTTGACACCTCTATGCCTGAGCCTTCAATATGATGACAACCTTAGTTTATTGAACCACTCGGCTGTGTGACTATGTCCCAAAATCGAGTTTATTCATCTTCTCACCTTTTGGCCATGCGACCATGTCTCGAAACTAGTAGGTGTAGACTTTTTGGAATCCTATGGTGGATCGTTTAAGAGTGAACTCTCTATTTTAGGAAATGCTCAATGGAGTTATCCTTCTTACTTTGGAGCCAATCTTGTCCCAAGATTAACTCCAAAGAGGGGCATCTATAGATATCTCATTTTGCATTTTCTAGAGTTCATATAGTATAGGAACCATTGAGGCACCCCAGATCACATGGCTAAGGATCTCTAACTCTTTTTCCAGATTTTCCAAAGGAATTTTTGAAGCTTTTTGGGTTTCTAAGAGATCTCTGTGGAATAAACTAAAAGATAAGAGAAAAAAATGCAAAAAAGACAATGAAATTGCTACCTTGAGAGACGACAAAACTAGTTGTCGGTTTGAGAGGCGACAAAACTAGTTGCCATCTTGAGTGGCAACAAAGCTAGTTGCCACATTGAAAGGCTACAAGTCACGTCGTCGCATTTACAGACAACGAGAATCCTAGACTTCTCTCTCTCGATAATTTGTCATCCAAGGCTTTAATATAATATTTGAGATATTTATAAATGTTATTATGATTTTTCCATAATTATTATAAATTCTATAATTTTCTAACATTTAAATATCTATGCATATCATATAAATCATTATAAATGCTAAATAATTCCAGAAAATTATTGAAATTCAGATAACTTGATAATTAAGATCACTTATCTTTATTTTTACCAAAAAAGAGATTTTATCATAAGTTATCACATTTTATTGTTATAGCTTATATTTAATTCATGATAATGCAAAAAAATAAAGATAAAATCCTAAACATCCAAATAATTGCCAATCTATTTTAAATCAAATACATCATTGATTTTAATTGAGTTTTTTCATATTTATTAAAGATTTGACTTTCAAATCGAATTTACTTAACATATTAAGTGGATTTTGTATTTGGAAATTGATTTCAAACATCTTTCAATTACGGGTATGATTTTTTAGGATCGATTTGGCTAATATTTGATAATAGATTCATAATGACTATTTTACGATCTTAATTTTTCAAATTACGCCTTTTTAGTAGCGTGTTGCCACATAGACTGATGACTAGTTGATGTGGCAGATTTTTTGCCATTCGGTTGCTGATTCACCACGTGCATTGAATCCAAGATCTTCAGCCTTGTCGCCTATACTTGTGGCAACTCAGAGATTCTGTCACCTATGCTATAATCGACGAGTTTTATAAAGAGTTTTTTGCTATATCTTACTAGTTTAATCCTAGTCCTTAATCTATATCTCGTCTTTGATGAGATCTCTAGCTCCTAAACTCTACAAATTAACCCTTAGATCAAGAGTTTGAAGGGGCGGCATTTCAAAAACCCTCGGAGCCATTATTGAAACTCTAGAGCTTAGAGAGGAAAGAAATTTGAGAGAGAGAGAGAGAGCTTCTCATCCCCTCCTCCATGTCCAAATCCCTAGAAGCTCAGATCTACTAGAGATCTAACCTCTTTTCTAAAGCCATAACGCATCTCGAAGCTCCGTCCAACCAACCTCTACTTCCTCATCCATTCCACAGCGTACGAGGGTAAAGGGAGTATCTTCCAACTATTGCATTTTCTTTTAACATAAATCCATTGTATGTTATTAATATAGCATATGACATATGCATGAGGGGACAACCTCTCGGTTAGTACTAGCTTCGTTTGCTTCTATTACTTACTGTTTCTTTTTGATTTCATATACTACACCTAAAACTAATCTAGATTTATTTTCTTGTTGTTTATTTTAAAGGGAAGGAATACTACATAAGCATGAGGACATCGCTGGACAGCATCCTACCATCGACTCAGTGAACTAAGAACTCATACAACCACAAGTCCACCGCAATTCTCGTAGGCGTCTTGTCAGCCGACCTTATCAACAAAAGATAAGTGGCGATCATAAAGACTATCTAAGTGAGTGGACACTATGATGATCTTCATTAACCCTCATTTCCCCATCCACAGTACTACTTTGGGATATCCTTAAAAAACTTGTGTAGTGAAATTTTTACCCAAGTGCCTTAAATAATAACAATGATGGGAAGAAAGAAAGTTCCTTTAAATGGATGGACCTAGACATTTATGCCTATTTGATATAAATGTATATGTTGTACATAGATTGACAATTTCCTTCAAGTTTTTCATAAATCATTCCCAATTTT
>JAMKQA010145881.1:0-12332 GCA_024699735.1 Posidonia australis | reverse complement strand
AAAAGCATTGTTTGTGTGTGGATTGCTATTTTGGATGTGCATGGAAACCCTAGGTGGACGGCTAGGGTATTGCTGAGTTTTTACAGCAAGTTCTTCTCTTTTCTTCCCTTCTACTCGTGCCAAACCTATTTGAATCCGCTGTGTTTGGGCTCCGTTGGGCATAACAGCCTTGTATTATCTGAGGTGAGAGAGTTGTCCCTTTTACCATGCTTTGATCCTTTGAGAGCTTAGGACTTCGTATTGGCTTAGTTGATCACTATCTCCTTCGTTTACTTAGTCCTTGAGCTTCTAAGATTTCCTACCCCTTGCCTATACATGGTGAGAGAGTGGGGGAGACTTAAGGTTCAACAAGCTCTCGGCGTCGGCTATAGCTCTAGCACCGCTCCCCAATTGTTGACCCTAATGTGCCTATAGCAATCCCAAGGGTTTGGCCTTTTCTATTTTCTTTCTTTTCTTTTCTTCTTCCTTTCCTTTTCCTTTTTATTTTTTTTTTCTCTTGGGGTTCCCTTCTCTTGTTATTTTTCAGTAGATGCTTGCCTACTATTGCCTTCTTAGACTTATGTTATGACAACACACCTACTCGTCAGTTTTCTCACTCCCGTTTTGAGTACCAACCCATCACTATAATCTAGGCTTATGCTATGACGACGTATTTGACATTTACGTGCACTCCCATCTTTTGAGTGCTTTCTAAGTTGTTTAGTTTTGGTGCGCTTATCCATCACTGCCTTCTCAAAGTGTATGCATTCCTGTTCTCTACTTCCTCTTTCAATTCTAGCTTCAAATGCATGATTAACGTAATGATTCTAGTTCAAACGCATGAGAATGAGTTAATGAGCATGAATCATGGTTGTATGTGATTTTGAGAATTTTCCATGATTTATCTAGAATTTTAGTGTATTTGTACATGAAATTGATACAATAGTTTGAGATGAGCCCTCTATGCTATGATTTTTATATCCTGAGATACATGCCATAGTTTTTGATGAAAGTTGTCCCAAATGAAAGTGGACTTGGCATGCTAGATTATATGTTTTATCCAAGATTTATGGTTCACTCGAAAGGGGTCTGTCGAAGGTCCCAATTCTGGTGAACGATTCACTTGGGGGCTGGGCTCTGTTCCCAGAAGACGTAGATTTCGACATGCTAAAATTTAGTTCGGTATGCTAAATTCCTATTAGTTTGGCTTGGATACCGGTTTTCGATAGACCAAAATCATTTGGTCTACTGAATTAGGAGATTTTGGTAGACCATTTAGATTCGGTCTGTCAAATTTGTCGAATCACGACCCTGAGCCATTGCCAGGGTTGGTCCAATTTGGCATACCAAAGGAATTTAGTTTGCCGAATCTGGACCTTAGACTTATTTGATGAGTTTTCCCTAGTTAAGTAATAATGCCTGATTTGTGTGTTTTAGGCATGTTTACTTAATAAGAATTTCTTAAGATTTAAGCACGAATTATAGAGAAGCTATTTCCGAAAAGAAGAGTTTTATAGAAAAGATTCCCATAATAGGAAAGATTTAGAATAAAGATTTCGAAGAAAGACACATGTTTTTACAATGTGATTTACAGAGTTTGTGGCCTCGGTTAGAGAGACTAGGTGCCCAAATAAAGGTGTTAAATGGGATGGGTAAGATGATCTGTGAGCTCAAACACTAAGAAAGAAAGGAGCGTTGGGAGAACACATCTTCATGCAAATGAGAAAATAAAAGAGAAAAGATTAGTAAGGCCCGTTGGCCGGGACAGTGGCATGCCTGTACAAGGACATTCACCTTGGCAGCGTAGGAGGTTGAGGTCGGTGCCTCTCCTTCTATTTGTGGCCAGGTCACCTCTGATCAAGGTGGTATCAGAAAAGAAAAGAGATTTTCAGATTTGAGATCTAGAATAGTTTTAAGCTAGAATCAAGTTTTGTTTTGGTTTCTGAGTTTTAGCCAAATTCTAGCTAAGATAAGAACAATGTTTTAGGATTAATTCCAGCCACAGAATAGTGCTTTAACAAGATTTGAGTTTTGAGTATAGACTGGAGTTTAGCTCCGAGTTGTTTTCAGAAAAGGAATAAATCCTGAGATTTAAAATAAGAAACAAAGATGTTTGAGAAAAAACATGAAAATTTCCAAAAAAGAGATTTTCTAGAAAAGATGAGTTTTCTAAGTATTTTTAAGAAAATGTTTAAAGAGCCTTGTGTTGATATTTTTGAAAGCCTAGAATTTGGAAGTTTTCCATCATGGTTTTTGGTGGGTGTGTACTGGGTGATTTAGAAGTCACTCACATGTGTTTTGCTTTGTATTGTTCTCAGGTGTTCTGTTGGAGTGCAGTCAGCTCGATGTTTAGAGTCAAGAGCCAGTTTTCTTTATTAGTGCATTTAATCCCAGTTTAGTAGATTAGATTTCGTAGTGTCTGATTTGGGGCGTTATAAAGTGGCATTAGAGCACTAGGTTGCACTAAGTACACTAGCTTGGTGTTGTTCGAGTTAGTGGCTCCATAAAACTACACAAGAAAGAGAGTGTTGCACATGACATGTGTGTTCTATGTTGGCAACGAGATACCGAGAGGTCGAGGCCCAGGCAGGACCTCAGCATCAGTATCTAGTGTTGAGCAGGGCGGAGATACCTAGAGAGACATAAGGCATGAGCTAGGCGAGATGATGAGAGGGATTGTTCAGTCCTTTAGGGGTGGCCACGAAGATGAGGCTAGAGGAGACCCTTGGATAAAGCAGTTCCTTCAATTGAGAGCACCAACCCTGGACGGGCGTAGCCAACCAGAGGAATGTGAGGCGTGGCTCCGAGAGGTGGAAAAGGTATTGGAGGGCATGGAGTGCTTCGTAGAGAAGTGGGTTTGGTTAGCCACGTTCCAGCTCAGAGGTGATGTTGACCAGTGGTGGAGGTCTATACGACGCACCAAATTCCTCAACCAAGACCTATTGATGATCACCTAGGAAGAGTTCCAGGAAGTGTTTTATGAGAGGTTCTTCCCTAAACATGAGAAGGACAAGCTAGATAGAGACTTTCGAAACTTGAAGCAAGGGAGTCTTTCTGTAGTAGAGTATGAAACCACCTTCCATTGACTAGAGCAGTTCTCTTAGACTATCGCCATCGAGAAGAGCTGAGCCAAGAAGTTCATGGAGGGGCTCACTCCAACGCTTAGGTCCAGAGTTCTCATGTTTCGGTGCCAGACATTGACCGACGTAGTGGATCTAGCAGCTTGCCAAGAGGATGAGTGCTGGTTGTTCCAGAAAGAGTTTTCTAGTGGAAAAGGGAAGAGATTCTCTCAACGGTCTTCTACTTTTGGTTTGCCCAACTTAGCAAGTTATGGAAGCTTGAAAGAAAAGAAAGGAGCGTTTTGAGTCTACTATGGAAGGGCACAGTGTTTCTAGGAAGAGTAGTGCTGGACCTAGTCAGATCGGTTCCACCAGTGGTGCAAGAAGAGGACCCTGCAATATCTACAAGAGGATGGAGCATATAGCGGCTCAATTCAGATTCTGGCAACAGGGGATAGACAACGTGATGTGCTACAACTATGGCAAGACCGGGTGTAGACACCTCATTTTAGCATCCACTCGTAATGGATTTCTCTGGAAGAGTGCACCCTGGCAATAACGAAGCACTTCACTGCTTCAAAACCCATTCTCACACCAAACCCACTTTACACCATAGCACCAAGCTCAACACCCAGGATCCAACCCATGTGCTCTGGTCTAGTGGGATGCACAGCCCAATTGTGCATTGTGGATGTTCGTAAGGGTCAGGGTTGTCAAGCGTGAGCTATCCGACCCGTCGCTTTCAACGTACCTCGTACAAGCATTGACGCCATCTACATCACCCTAGCTGCTGCCCCTGTGTGCCAACACCCCTACAATTGCCTTGCCCTGCTTCTGCCACCCATGCTTGAGACATGCCCAACCTATGCCTACCTGCACGCCACTGCTTGCAGCATGTCTCCTCTATTTCTATTAGAATGACCCCTCCATAATCACCTTCTCATGTCGAATGACCTCTCTCTCTTGGCTCTTGGCTCCCACATCTCACACACACATCCACCTAGCTAGAGCCCCATCAACCACTCTCTCCAGTTTGTCACCATCCAGTCCACCACCCACTTCTAGCCACCACTTCACCACCTCCGGCCACCCAATGATCACTCCACACTCCCTCTTGGCCGAGCATCGACTGCCTTGTGCTAGAGCATGCCCAATCACCCGACAGAGCCTCCACTCTCGCCTAAGCATCCTAGTACCATCCTCTGGCCATCCACCACCCTCCAGCCACCACTCATCGCCAGCCAGCATACCTGCTACCACTCCATCATCTCCCATACTTTGGAACACCACGATTCCACCCACATTACCCACGTGAGCCACCGACATCTCCACATTCCTTTTTTCCCCATCTCAACTACCTCTAAGTGCCCTTAGCTGAAGACAAGTTGTGAGTTGTCGAGAGGGACAACCCAACTACACGTTCAGGTAACTCCTCCCTTATACTATGTGTTTGTTTTCTTCTTCCTCAGAATTTAACTGGCACCTCCGTCGTCTTTTATTGTGCTTTCACTTCCATTATGCATCTCCATTTCTACACCCTCCATTTCCAACACTAGTGATGGGTTCCACAGCTCGAGCAAGGCCAACAGCCTATGAGCTCGTAGGTAGCCCATCCGGCCACACCACCACCTTCCCCACTCCTCATCAAGTCTTCTTGGAGGTTCATTGATGCTCTTTGCTGTCTCCATGACCGGTCAAGCCTCCAACTCTGGTGACGTTCCATGTTGACGTCCGGAGGGGAACCCACTCATGCATCCATGCACGCATTGTATCCCTTGTACTCCCCATTATCTCCTCTCACTTCCAGCCACCTTAGAAAGCTGCCACAAGCTCACTAGGGCTCATGACTAGATTCTATGGTCGTGAGAACCAGTGAGCTCTGGCTATAGACACTGTGGTTTTTGTCCTCGGATGGCAGTTAGCTTCTCCAGTGGAACCCGCTTTTAATGGTTGGTTGGCACAACCACCTTCATCACCCAAGACCCCACTTAAAATCCAAATCCATCACCCACAATCTAACACAACCCAAACCTAGCCCAAAGCCAATGTACCCAAGCCCTTTCATGGCCTAGATGCTTGGTGGACTGAGCTTGTTTCCTTTACTTGTAAACTGTTCTAGGACCCCTATGGTGCGATAGCATGGACCATGTATGTGGACATGATGTGTGGATGCCCTGGGTTAGTACTATTAGTGAAGGTTAAACTTGTCCATTCGCCTTGGGTCCACTGGATCCTCGCCTCTCATTGGTTGGCATGGATCTTCTTGTGTCCCATATTCTATTTAGACCATCGCATCCCCTTGATCAAATCTCAACCAGACAATGGTAGTAGTTCAGAATCAATGGATCAGATTCGAGAAACGCTTCTATTTAATCCTAGCTCGTCTCTTACGATGGGATCTTTTACTTGCTGCTCACTCCCTCATGTTCATTGAGAATCCACCTTGCTCCCTAAGCTCTTGCTCCCCTTCCAAGACCGTCGTTGGCCTCTGGGTGTCCTCTGGAAGTCCAACTTCCACCCATTTTTCATGTCTATAACCAATTGCTTCCTCCACTTCTAGAAGCATCCTTAGTTCACCAAATTACACCCACACCCTCATCCAAGCATAAACAGTCACCCACCATTGTCGTCACAGCATCTCAGCCCCATTCCGGCTGTCGACCATCCCTTCCCGTTTGTCGTCATAGAAGCCCAACCAACTCAACAAGGGAGACACATTCCGATGCTCAATCAGTACGCTTCTCCTTATCTAACCTTGTTTCCATTCCTGAATTGTTGTGTTACAGTTAGCTATAGCCTTGTGATTTGTTTGCTTCCTTCTTCCTCTTTGCATCCCGCTAGCAGAAGGCCATCAACCCATGTGAGGCCAACGGCCCTTGAACGTGTGGTTCAGCTTGTCCAATGGCAACCCTTCTTTCCCCCTTCATCCACTCATGCCATCCAATGCTCCATCTCAATCCCCAGCTGTCTCTGATAGTCGGATGGAGGAGAGTGTCACCAACGTGACCCAACTAGATGGAGGGAGAGACCCATGCATGTGCATTTGGTTTGGTTGCCTCCTGAGTCTTCCCCACAATCCCCTTGAAGTCCTCAGAACGCTCTAAAAGATGGACAGACTTCACTCGCCTTGTCCATGGTTGGTGAAGGACGTCCATTCTGGCAAAAATGACTTGAGGTGGAAGGGACAACCCAGGTCCTCTTGATCTGTAGTATTTGTGTTTTCTTGTTTGTGTATGATTATTCTTCAATTCTAGAAGTTTGCCTTGAATTCTTCTATGCTTTTGTGGCTTGGGGACAACAATGAAGGTTGGTGGTTTGCTGCAATTTTTGGGGTCTTAGGTCTATACCGCATGCTATATGCACGAGTACCCCAGTCCAGGGCACATACCGACCTAGCCTCCTCTTGTTTGCTCATTTCTTGTTTTGGTTATGTGATGTGTCTTGATCACCAATGATCTCTATTTGCTCTTCTTTATTGGCATGCATCTAGTTCTCATTTTGGGTTTTTGCTCAATTTTCTTGGATGATGAGAAGTCTCATGACTATATTCTGTCTTGGACTTGCGATGGACCTATGCAAACTACCTGCGCATTAATTCCAGGGACTATTGTCCATCATCAGACTAAGTCTCCTTGTTTGTTTATCAAATCCCTCACACCTATGCTTGTTTTCTTCTCAGATTCCTTTCTTACTTTGTGTTTATCGCACCATGTTCTCGCATCCATGCATCATTTGGCATAAAGGCAAACACGAATTAGCATATATATGCCGACATAGCCACACAAATTGTCGAGCAAGTTGAGCAAGACCGATTTGTCTGGCGTATAGGGGTGGCTAACACCTTCCCCATGCGTAACAGGAGTTCTTATCCTTTCTTTGGCTCGCAATGGCCTTTGTGTCGCATCCATTGGCACATATTTCCTTATTTTGCGTTTCTCATTATGTTTTATCTTCTGGTTTGTGTGTTTTATCTTCCAGTTTATTTTTGATTTTCCTCATCTTCCAGTTCCTTCTTAATAGACTAGGTGGCGACTCCAATTTATTCCTTATCCATGATTTGTGGTTTTGCTTCTTCCTTCCCCTCTCTTGCCCTTTGTGGAGTAGCATCCACACAGTTGGTGACTCCATTGGGGATTTGAGACTCCACCTTTCGCTTTTGCCTTGTTCTTGTTTGTGTGGCCATGTTGTTTGTTTATTTATTCTTGTTTGCCTTGTATGATGTTAGTGATACCGTTTGTGGTGGGATTGTTTTATTTACATAGATGCTATGTCACTACACTTACACATGTCATGATATCATACCTTTTGATTTGATGTTTGTTTCATTTCACACAAGCATGATCACAACACCGGCACATGCCACGCTCATGCCTTTTGGTTGATGTGTGATGAGTGCATGCCATGTTGTTCGATTTTCTTCCCCTTATAGTCATTAATCTAGGACAATTAGTGACTTGTTTGCCTCCCCTTCCTGTTAAAATAAAAGCCTATAAGAGGAATCAAGAGTTTAGGCAAAACTAGAGACAAATACTCATATCCCCTTCCTAACTTAATAAAATTCCGGTAAAAGTCATTAAATCTTATTTTCCATGCTTGAAGCATATAGGATCATGCATTCTCTCTCCTCTGAGTCCACCTATAGTTGTGAAGGATAGTCCTAGTTTGTCGTTCTATTGCTATTAGTGTAGAAAGGGATGTCAGTCTATCCCTCTTTGTTTGGGGTCATGTCTGTGTTAGTAGAAGGTACAACCCATGCTTTGGTAGGGTCGAGGCTCCTAACACACCACCGTTCTATAGCTTTGCTATGGGGCGGGGCCTTATTTTCTACCTTTGAGTCGAATACCTTGGAACCTTTTGAGAGAAATCCAAAGTAGACAACCTTTTTTAGGACACACTTAGTTGGCAAGAGAGAGCATGTTAGATGCATCCATATGCATGTGTGTCATTCATGCAACCCTAATAAACTTTGCATTTTGTGTGCCTTATCCTTTATACTAATCCTTCTTTCCTATTGTTCAAGTCAGTGTGTGAGTTCTCTAGTTGGAGCTCGAGCCCCGTTTCAACGACTTTCTCCCTTTTGGCTTAGTTTTCTCAGCTGTCTCTTTGGGCTATTCATCATCATCGATGATAGCTTGCCGTAGAGTTCGCCCTCCTTACTATTGTAGCCCCATTCGCACCCATTCCTGCTCTGCTATGGCCCAACGCTTCAACGAGCCTCTTCTCACAACTATCTTGGAAGGGATGCCGACTTCGGTGCTTCTTACTCTTGTGACGTCCGTTGCATCTCCTACTCTGAGCACATACTGGTTCCAGGTATCTAGGGTTTTGTTGCCTAATCTTGTTTGGACCATGGTAGACCTTAATCGATCTTGGGCTTGTCATTGAGTCTGTCATGGTGACCACCACTATGGCCCTAGAGTCGTCTGTCTCTGTCTAGCCTCTGAGATCTGTTACTACTACCACCTAGCCAGCTACAACATTTTCTCTCGTAGGTTTTATTGTTTCTGGATAGTCTAGCTTCCAACCCCCATTGACATCCATCCCACTTTCACTTCTACCCCTCGATACTACTATCAATGGGTTGTCTTTTGACCAGGCACTGCATCTCCTGGCTCTTGTCCAGAAGTTGTGGGGCATGGCTCTCACTCTGAATCCTACCTTGTCTGCTTCTATTCTTGCAACCCCTGAGGTCCCCCTATAGCCCCTGCTCAAGCTACCCCCACTGCACCTCCACCCTGGCCATCACCCTAGCTCCTTGCTATCCTGGCGATGGGGGTGTCAACCCTGCCTTTCGCTCCTACACCTCCCACAGTACAACATCTCACTCCGTCACCTGGTGGTCAGCCTCAAGGTCTAATTAGAGCTCAACACTTCCATGGATCACTAGCTAGACCTGTGTTAGCACAGTAGCTATTGCTCACCTACAATGCACCTTACCCTAGACTGTATACATCCTCTCCCTCCCTTTACATCAGATACCAATCCTAGCATTTCTGGCACAACACACCACAACACAGGTATGCCGACTATCATGCTACGACACCAGGTGGCGTGATAGTAGATACGGAGGAGCACCTAAGTACGACCTAGACGGCATATGCAGGAACCGCCCCAGCTATACCAGTCTGGTCAATAGAAACCTCGGATGCTTTCTTGACAAGGATGAGCGACCTGGAGAGAGCACTTTGCCAAGTGCAGAGTGGTGATTGCTAGTCTTACCAATTTCGAGATCTCTACTACTTTCCAGAGGCAACTCCCCTATCAAACTTCCAAGTCCTGGACTTTTGAAAAGTATAACAGTAAAGGCTGCCTGATCTCGCATCTAAGAGTATACCATGGAAACCTCGCTCAGCTTTAGGATGATGAGAGACTCCTGATCCGTCTTTTCCATAAGAGTTTGATCGGACCTGCCTTGAAGTGGTTCACTTCCTTGGACATGGTGTCAATCAAGACATTGAAGGACCTCATCTAGGCATTGCTCGAGCAATATTCTTTCAACCTCGACCTAGTCGCCAAGCACAAGAACTTGGACATCGCCAAGTAGAAGCCCCACGAGCCATTCAGGGAGTATGTCAGGTGCTGGCGTGCTCCAGCTTCACAAGTTCTAGATAGACCCTTTAACGAGGAGTCTAACGAGCTGGTCATTCATGGAGTGCAGGTAGCCACCGGGGCTTTGATGAACATTCAGCCTATCACCATCTTTGCATCCTTGATCCGAGCTGGCACTCGTGTGGAAAGCTCGTTGCGCAGCGGTAGCTTTCCTACACTTGCTACATTCGCCAAGTAGGCGACCACCCCAGCCATAGTGTCAGCACCAACAGCAGCAGCGACAACAACAATGGCGTGAACAACAACTTCAACAAGAGGAGGGATTGCCCCCAAGACTGCTATTGCATATGTAGGGTCCCCTACTGTGCCTACAAATGTAGTGAGCCTACTAGCTCAGCATCAACTAGTTTATGCTCCCACACATAGGACACCACACACTCCACACATCACCACTATTGCCAAACTAGTGTACCCCATCGCACTGGCAAAGCCAAGACTACACTATGGTTAAGGACATTTGTGACGCCTAAAGTAGGAGTATACCCCTTTGGTCGACCCCCTCAACATTGTCCTCCCTAAGGTACAATCACTACTGAAGTTTCTAGAGATCCGCTTACCATTGAAACCTCTCCCAGGGTGGTACAAAGTGGGTCTTTTATGCAACTTCCATAGAGTTGCTGGACACTCTACAGACAATTGCATCGCTCTACAGAATACCGTCCAGGATTTCATTGACCGCAAGGTCATCTTCATCAACACCTAGGAGGCAGGGTTTGCACCTGTTGTAGCACCAGTACAACCACGAGCACCACCCCAACCTAGCATTGTTAGCCAGCCTTTGCCTGAGCATGCCAATCCAGGCGTACCGGGGACCTCAGGGGTTCACTCTTTCTTTTTTGTTAGGTCCAGCATATCAATGTCGGACTCCTCTGATCTCATTTAGGATTTGTCTACTCCATTTGTTTTCTTTTTAAGGGCTAGAGGTCCTCAGTGAATATGATCTAGCTCACCGCTAAGTCGGAGTGTGTGGCCGCAATTCCCACCATGCATTCTCCACCAACCATCCCAATTTGCCTGTTAGCCAAGCCATTACCAGAGCTCCCCTAGCTGCAACTATCAGCAGCAACCTCCATAGTAAGCCTCCTAGTTGCCCAATTGGAGTTGGCTGCCCGAGCACTTGTGGTTATCAATATGACCTGAGACACCCACCGTGTGCCTTATGACTATGCCACAAGAATGTGTGTGGAGGTCACGTGGTCAAGCCGTTTGTACAAGGATCCAACTCCAGCATCCAAGAAGCCAACCCCTCCACTAGCACAACCCAAAAACCCTGTCCCATCTCTTATTGCTGAAGAAACTTTTTCCAAACCTACCCCGCAACAACCATCAGCAAGCCTACGACAGATATCACCACACAGCTGAAGAAGGTCAAAGCAGACATTTCTATCTGGGACCTTATTCACACCTCAGCTAAGCATCGAAAGGCATTTCTACATGTCTTCTAGGCCACCCATGACTCCCCGACAATTGATCTGACAACCCTAGAATCCATGGTGGGAATGATCGCCACACTGCAGGTCATTTCTTTCTTTGCAGAAGAATTGCCACCATTGGGGACCAACCACATCCAGCCGCTGTTTGTGACTGTGCAGTATCAGAACTTCCGCATCCCCCTCACTCTGGTTGACAATGTCATGGGCTTGAATGTTTGCCCCTTGCGCATAGCAAGTAAGCTCGGATTCAAAGTCGAGGATGTCACATCGGTCGTCACGGGAATGATGTCGTTTGATAACATGCATCACGACGCGTTACCTTTATCATGTAGAAATCCATAAAAGGACAGGCTAAGTAGACCACTTGGTCGAATTGCCCTTGCCAAATTATCAGCCCTTGTAGTCTCAGTTCCCAAATGAGGACATACTCCTCACCATGGACGACTCAAAGGCAGGAGAACTTGAAGATGGGAAATAGTGGCACCTCTACTTTGACGGAGCAGTCAACAAAAGAGGAATGGGCATCGATGTAGTACTAGTAACGCCGTAAGGCCAGATGACCCCATATGCTAGAAAGCTAAGCTTCAAATGCACCAACAACGAAGCCAAATACGAGGCATGCGTCCTCGGGATTCAAGTCATGCTGGAACATGGTGTGCGTGACCTCCAAGTTCACAGTGACACTCTCCTGGTCATCTTTCAATTTAATGGCCACTAGAAGACTAAAGATTTGAAGCTGGACTCGTATCACAATTATCTCTTGAGCTCATGGCAGAATTCCAAGAGATCCGCTTCTCCTTCATGAGTAGGGCCACAAATTCCTATGCAGACGTGCTAGCAACATTAGCAACCTGGCTCTTGATGTTAGAGGACCATAGAGTGGAAGTCTTTATGGCCCAAGCAGACCAGCTGATGTACTGCTTGATTATAGAAGAGGCAAATGTGACAAAAGAGCTCCCCTGGTACAAGGACATCAAGGTCTTCCTCGAGACAGGAAACCTACCATCTACCACATCGACTGTGGATCAGAAAATAATGGCACACCTTCCGTCAAAATATGTCCTCAGTGCTGGGCACCTGTATTGCAGATCGTACAGTGTAACACCCCAGTGCTACACAACAGTACAAGAACTACCCAAGTACAGCTAAAGAAGATAAATAGCTAAATAAATTAAATTAGAGCTAAACACCCAGACCTGTGTGCGGCAAACATGGCTCGAAAAGATGCACCAGACTAGAACTGCTCCTACAC
>JAMKQA010145880.1:0-10471 GCA_024699735.1 Posidonia australis | reverse complement strand
TTCACTGTAAATGTGTCTTTATCATGTCAAATTGCCAAACTTGCTGTGTTTGAACATTTAGTTCCTTGTTTGATCTGGCTAAAGTGATAGCTTGTAAAATTTAACTGCCTAGCCATGTAAATTCCTCTTTGTTAAAGCATATGTCATGCTCTGTTCTATGTTTGAGAACTGGTTTTGTAGTGCTTGAAAGTCTGATTGTTGCTTGATTTAATTGAGGTGAAGCCCTGCATTTTCTGTTTTGCTTCGCAATGGACTTCTGTTTAGGTGCATGCCATGTTCTATTGTGACTGGCTTCTTGGAATATGCAATGAACTTTCATTCACTACCATGATTGCTGTGGTAGGCCCAAACATCTGATTTTGTGCATGGTCTGATGTAAGTGAACCCTTTTGAGATTTAAGAATGATCCTTCATGCGATTAAGTCTGAATACACCCTGACACCGTCATTTTTGGGTGTTGAAGTTCTGATCTTGCTTAACCAGAGTGAGGTCTTGCAAAATCTGAACCATTTTGGACTTTTCATCCCTACATGTGCCTATGCTCTATCTTGTTATGCTAATATGCTGATTCTTCTGCCTAAATTTTCATTGACTGATTTAAGTGCTTAGATTCTGCAAATCATGCATTTTTGCTGATTATTCTAATATATCCTGATGCTTACTGTGTGTTTTAAAGCTTGATTCTTGGTTGGCCAAATTCAAGATGTACTTTTGCCTTTTCAAACCACCAATCTTGGTTGCATGAGCTTATCAAGTTGCCATGAATAGTTTCCTCACTTGGCTTTGTGAAAATGAATTTGTATCTTTGCTTTTTCTGCCATTCTGCTAATGAGAACCAACTCATGGTAGTCTCTGTTTGTAAATTTTTCATGAATGTAAGCACACATAAATGCCCTTAATTTTGATAAATCATTGATAGCTTTGAACTGTATTTGCCTCCTTTTGTGACTACTTGTAGGATTTCTGATATTTTCTATCTATTTTGACTATCTCTGGCTTTTGTTGTGCATTTATTCTTCTTCCTATATTGTTTTTCGAATTATTTTGACTTTTTTGTCTGTATTTTATTTCTAGATACAGTGACGCAGGCCCTCTTGCTTTTGGTTAGGGTGACATGGGCTCTCATGCTCCTGATGGTAGTAGCACAGGTTCTAGCGCCTTAAGAGAGAGTGGCATGGGTTCCCATGCTCTAGTCAGGAGTGATGCAGGTTCCTTGTCTCCTGGTTAGAGTGGTACTGGCTCTCGTGCTCCTAGGTAGAGTGGTACGGGTCCACATGCTCTAAAAGACCAGAACCCTCAGTAAGGGTTCGGTGAGGTCCCGTTCGCATGGTGCTTCCAACTCTCGGGCTTCTAGGTCGAGTGCACACAAGCATACTATTCCTGAGGAGGTATGGAATGTTTCTATTTTTGTCTTGAGATATTAATATTGTAAATGATGTCTAACTGAAAACTCTAGTTGTGCAGGAATCAAGGAACTTCCAGGGTTGACTGTTAGACCTTTGGGCATATTTGTGAAAAGGAGAAATTTTAGGTAACTTTTTGTTCTTGAAAGCCAACTGTTCCTCGTGCCTGCTTATTTGACAAGTTGCATTTACTGACTGAAGTTTCTTTTTGTCAGGCTGTCGATGCTACCTAGACTATGCGGCGTCATTGGATGTCAATGCTGGAGTAGTTCTGGTGATTGCCTTTGTTTTTGTGGGAGTTTGTGCTATATAGGATTTCCTTCAACAATTTTTTATGGATCCTGACTATCTATGGACATTATCAGTTTTTCCAGGTGTTGGTAAAGTGGTGGAGGCATGAGACATACATGTTTCACCTCCCTTTTGGCAAGATGACCATTCTTCCAGAGTACTAGGCTTTACTTACTGGACTACGCTTTGGAAGGGAGTCAATCATCAGGAAGGCCACGTAAGGCTTCTTTCAAGTCCCTGGGTTGCTTGGTAGGGATCCACCTCCCAGAACTAGATCCAACTTCAACCTTATATTAGTCTAACTACGTCAATGGGACCAATTCTCGCTGGACCTTGCTCCTGGTCTTGTAGAGGCAGATTCTTTGTCATTTTCTACTAGAGTTGATCTTATCGATATTTTGCGATTCTTTTAGTTATTGTATACAGGTGGATTGGTTGATCTACTTGACTGATCTAGATCGGCTAGATACATATGACTGGGGTAGGGCTAGCTATGTGCATTTGATTTGTGGTCTGGACGCCATTGTACAACATGATCGGCGTTCATACATGAGTCAATATCTTTTGCTGATTGTTAGTATTCTGAATCCTTTTGTTCAATTCTGCCTTTGCTGTTATGAATTGTTCTGACTATTTGTTGTGTTAGCCTGTTAGTATTGGATGATGGAACATGTCTTTCGTGGGCATTACTTCTATCGCCTTCGTTAATGAATTTCTGATTGTACCACATTAGTAGTGTGAGCTTGACCACAGGGTTGCCTCTAGCGTGTTCAATTATGAGGTGTATAGATATTTCTCGACTTGTTGAGCCTCGAGGATGTAAGTTTGCAATTTAATTATAATTTCAATTCTTGTAATTTTTTTGACTTGATACTAACGTTCGCCTACCAGTTCTGTGCTTGCAGATCAACCTCCATCCCTTTGGACGCTATGAGGGGAATGACTGGACACCTCTTACTTCTGCAGTCGAGTTGAGACGTTGGTAGATGCGATTCTTCTATTTAAAGCAATCTGCTTATCATCTACTCGGACGTGTTCATCATCAGTTTGCAGATGAGTTTTGCGTTCCTACTCCTCCACTGATTGACATGATGTCAAAGGGCACCTCTCACGTCGCTACCTGGAGCTTTATTGCTGATATGGCCATTGCTTGGAGCCAGAATATCATCCGAGAGGTCGGATATGCTAAGTATTTGGAGTGGTTTCGTCGGATTGGAAAGCCATATCTGTTCAAGGAAGAACTCCGAGAAAGTTAGCGTGGGATGTGGTTCAACGCTGAGTGGGCTAGGGTAAGCTGAATAACAATTAAATCTATCTTTTCTGCAAGATATGTGTATGATATCTGGCATGTAAAACTAACTTGGCAAGGCTTCAAGGACAACTATGTTGCCTTTTATCGAGAACGAAAGGTAAGTAAAGTCATGATTTCTACATATATTTTCCTAAAATGTATCTAACAAATCTGTGAATAAACAGGAACTGTAGTGGAAGGTCCTGATGGAGGTATAAAACTTATTTTCAGCAATTTGAATTAAATTGCCTTATTCAAACTACAATATGATATTCTAACTTGTTGATTTTGATAAGGTTGTGGTCAGGAGATGGTGTTGAACCCTAGTTCCAGTGAGGAGTTCTCTATTGACTTTTGATCTAGAGGACATGTCAGTCGACAAGGGGCCTGGAGGTGTTGTTTCCACTATTGTGCTCTCTTTTCGAGCTCAAGCCGCTTCTGCCAAAATCTCTCATAGGATCAGTTGCAAGTTCTCTCACACGGTTGTTGCTTCTTAGAGGGGTGTTGCTATGGAAGAGGAGGATGAAGACAAAAGCTCATGAGAGGACTAGTCACTTCTACAATTCCTTTTGAAAATGTTTTTGTTGTACTCTGGACCTCTGAATTTGTATGAAATTATTGTGCATTGTGATAGAATCATGTTTAAGTGCCAAAAAATTGTTTGCCCTTGATCTCTATGTGTGTTGGATTGTGTGGAATGTGTTTGAATTTGCTTTGCAAGTGTTTGAAGTCTTTGTGCCATTTAGGCATAGCTGTTGAGTTAAATCTACATTGAACTGCATTTTTTTTGTCGATAATATGCTTTGGCAATATGTGCCACAATTTATCTCCATAAATAGATGTTGTGATATTATGCTCAATTGAAACGTTGGAAAAAGTTGCTAGAACTTGGTGTCACTTGCACAGGTAGATCTTATTCGTGACCTGCTTTTTCCACCTAGTACCTACTGCCTATATTTACTGCTCACCTGCTCGAGATCTTCCTGTTTTCTCTCCCATTCTTGCTTGGTGTGGCTGTCCATTTCGGGTTCTTTCTTGTTCGAGGAATGGGTAGCTTGCATGGAAAGGGTGGCTCTCTTCTTACTTCTTTCTTGCTCAAGTTCCTCCCTTGAAGATGGTAACTGTTCTATCCTTGTTTTTTGGCTTTTTTGCATTTTTCACCCCATAGTTTCCTATTGTTATATGGTGCTTGTATTGTAGAGCTTTCCTATAATGGTTACTTCCACACATTGCTTGGATGTCCTCTAGTCATGGATTGAGAAGCTAAAAGTTAGTGATCACGAGAAGTTGCGAATCTAGGGCATTTCCACAAAGTTTCTAGGTATGGCTAACGTGGAGGTGTCTCGATATTTCTTGTATACTACCACTCGATTTTGGAAACCTACTTTTCACATGTTCCACTTTAGGCATGTGGAACTAACTCCTACCTTGGAGAAGGTTCGCAGGATCTATGGCTTGTCCAAGCTTCTGGGGCGTACTATATTCATGAGACATGACAGTTATGCCACCATCCTGAACCAACTGACTGGCCAACCAGCGATTGTGGACGTCACCTTATCTGTACGGATGGTCAGTCTCCCATGCTAAGGTTGGGGTACTTTGATGAGCTTTCTGAAAAGCGTGCAATACTAGGTGATAAGCTATGGCTGAGAGGCTTCGTCATCCACTTCCTAGGGGAGTTGATCGTTAATCATGGCCAAATGATAGTGGCCATTGAAGTGGCTGAGATTGCTTTAGTGGTGGTGACTTGTCAAATAGACCTCACACCGGTTATCCTTGTCGAGACATACCGGGCCTTGGACCGATCAATGCAGGCAATTCTATGGTTGTTGGGCTTTGGTGTCGGTAAAACATGTTCTGTAATTGTTGTTTTTTTGAATTTCCTGCTAAATGTTGATAACTTCTCTATCCCGTTGCAAGTTTGGCTAGCTGCACACCTAGGGGTGAAAGTTCTGTGCCCTCAGCGTTCCATATTTGAGGCATACTACCATAGAGGACATTCTCGCACCATCCCAACTGTCTGTGAGACATACAAGAAGCTGGAGAAGCTAACAAAGGATAAGGTGGTTTGGCGCATCATTCCTTCTATCACAGACCTGTTCGTTGTTTTCTTCAATGACAGTGATATGCGACTGATCATCCTACTTGAGCTAATCAAGGGTGTGGACCCGATACAAGTGATACGGTAGTTTGGCTATTGCCAAGATTCTTTTACTCAAAGCCCAATGCCAGACTGCTATCAATTGTATCCCCTTAGCTCATTTGCCATGACTACGAAGCTGTCTTGACTGCTACGTGGCTGCATCCATTCAAACGAGATCGCTATCACAAAGGGTGACGAGTACACTACTGAGTATGAGGCCGAGATCGAGGAGACACGACCCATCTGTGAGGTTACTCCCAATCCTCCTCTGTTCCCTAAGGCTAGCAGTTCCATGGGGGCACATAATGGCGAGGACGACTAAAAAAACATCTCATTTGCTTTGTTTTCCACTAGTAGGGTGCTTGCATGTTTAGGCTTATATTAACTCTGCTTAATGTATAAAAATGTGTCTGGAATTTTTGCTAAGCCGTATGAATGCAGTGTATTTCTGTGTAGGCATTTGTGTTTTGTGATGGCCATTGAATGATTTTATGCGCCTTCAAGTAGGCCTCTGAACTTCCTAAGTGTGCTACTATTTCTACAGGACACGTTGATAAAATGCATCGATAATAATCACCTATTTACAGTCGCTTGAATAATCTGCATTATATACTCGCTTTAAAGAGTTGCTATATTTACTCGAGTTTAATGTTCGCTTGATATAGGTGCTTGCTACATTGGGCAGTCAGACATGAAGTTGTTTTGGTTCAGGTGCATTCCATCTGACTTTGCATTTACCACTGCCTCTGTTCTGCCATTGTCTGGTTGTGCTAGCTTGCATAAGATGTACCAATGACTGCTGGCCTTGTTTTGTCATTCCTCTGTTCACACAAAAAGCAGCTGACATGCCCCTAGCTAGAGTGAGGAGATCTTTGACCATGTGGTAGCTGACATGCCCTTGGTTGAAGTACTAGCCCTATGTGTTTGTCCATAAGGCAACTGACATGCCCCTGGTCAGACTATGGAGGTTCTGACGATATAGCAGCTGACATGTCCCTTCTCAAAGTATCAGGATAACCCTCTCAACCTCAAAGTAAATGACATGCCCCTAGTTGAGAAGATTGAGTGAAGCCTTGCAAGAGAAAAAGATGGTGCTTATGATGCATTCTTCGACTAGATATGATGCATGCTCGACATATGGCTTATGATGCTTTAGTATTATGATGAATGCTCGAAGTATGACATTAAGTATTGCCCTCAGTATTAGGATTGCTTCAAATGCTTTAAGTAGGGTAGGGACGGTTCTAGGGCTTAGGAAACACTATCTGGACTGCTAGATTATTGGTGACTCTCAGGAATGGGTGGTGATGTGATCTGAGCTCCATGCCAAACCTCACAGGACCCTTTTCCTACTTTTTTGTTTTTACGATTTTCTTTTGCTCCCACTTAGGCGTTCAAGCTCACTCTATCCTTGGTTTAGAGGTAATTACTGCATGGTCTGGGGGTTTCTAATGTAAGAAGGGGTGGCTAGGCCCTTCATGGATACAGCCTTCCCAAGCATTTTCTTCGACTCCTCTTCAAGATAAGTCGTAAGGATAGAGCTAGCTTGCTCGTCTCTCTCTCTAGAGTTGACTTCTATCTGTGCCTTTTGTCTTTATTTTTCTTTTATGCCTTGTGAAGATTTTTTCTTAGCTCACACTCAATCTCACCTTAGCATTTTCCTCTCCCTCTGAAAGTATGGGTTCCTTGAGTGGTTTGGATAGTTCGTCTAGATCACAACGGACGATGGCTCGCTCACTTTCTAATCAACCTAGATAGTGTCGACTGAGGTGGTACCACTCCGTTCCCAAACAAACAAGCAAGATCTGATTTTCGTCATCGGGCTATTATTAATGACACTGATGCATGATGTTATCTACTGATGCTAAATTAAGACGTAATAATATGCAATGCAGAAGTGATGGTGGTATGAATGCAAAAGTGATACAGAGATGCGATTGTAGGCATGACACGTATATGTGAGAATACAGAAGAAGGAACTCTTGTAGGGCAAGGATACAGCCTCCAATCACTAGCAGTACTTCTTCAAGTAGCATGTGTTGACTGGCTCAAACTGCTCACTGTAATCCATGTCCTCTAGATTGCAACTACTCTAGAGTAGACATGTTTGACGACGAACGGGTCTCACCAATTGGGCCTGAACTTGCCACGAGCATCTCGGAGGTGAATAGCACACAACACCAAGTCACCTAGGGCAAAATTCGTGGGCCGAACTTTCTTCCAATAAGCTCTCGCCATCTGCTTCCGATAGCACTGAGTATGGTGGATTGTCTGCAGTCTATACTCGTCTATCAAGTTTAGCTACACATATCTCTCTTCGATCCATTCTTCTTCTTCTAGTTTGGCTTCTCTTAGGATATTGAGTGAAGGTATTTCCACTTCGACAGGTGGAACTACCTCCATGTCGTAGACTAGAGAATACGGTGTTGCTTTGGTTGAGGTCCGGACCAACGTTCTGCTGGCCCACAGTGCATATGGAAGCTTGTTATGCCAGTCCTTGTGTGCCTCTGCCATTTTCTTCAAGATAGTTAAATTCTTGTTGGTAGACTCCATTGCTCCATTCATTTGTGGATGGTATGGTGAGGATCGGTGGTGTTTAACATGTAGGCTCTTTAAGAAATCTTCAACCCTCTTTGCTATGAAATTGGTTTCGTTGTCAGAGACAATGGCATGGGGGACTCCATACCGGGAAATAATGTTGTTCCTTATGAATTTCTTTGTGACTATAGTGGTGACTGTCTTGTAGAAGGCTGCTTCTACCCACTTAATGAAGTAATCGATGGCCAGTAGGATATAGTGATGTCCGTTGGAAGCTGCTGAATGAATAACGCCTATGACGTCGACTCCCCAAGTAGAGAATGACCAAGGCAAGGACATATTATGCAATTACTGTAGGGGTGCATGGATCAAGTTTCCATCAATCTGGCAATTGTGACATCGTCGCATAAATCTACAGCAATCTGCCTCCATGGTTGACCAAAAGTAGCCTTGTAACATTATTTTCTTGGCTAGGAGCACTTCATTCATGTGGGTCCCGCATGTTCTAGCATGTATTTGTAGCATTATTGCATCGACTTTTCTTTTGTCTAAACAGCACAAGAGTATTTGATTGTATGTGATAGTTGGGCCTGATTATCCATTTTTATTTGTAAACTATATAATTAATTGTAATATTGCTTAAATGGTTTATTAATGGATAATCTGATGTTTCTTGTTTGTGTGAGCTTGTGGTTGGTTGTCTGTGCGCCTGTTTGTGATCTGGGACTAATGTGGGGTCCAGTTTGAGGATGCACAGTTGTCTCGGTTGGCCTGTCTTTTCTTCATTTTTCTCTCCTTCATTTTCTCCTTTCCCCTTTTCCTCTCTCTCATGAGCCATGCCCTTCCACCTCTTTCCTCGTCTTCTTCTTCCTCTTCTTCCACCCGTGCCACCCGCGACGGAGGCCCGAGCCTCCTCGTCCCTTCTGACGGGATGGATGGCCGACGCCAAGCAGATGGTGGCTGAGATAAAGAGAGGGAGGCAGGAGTGGGCAAAGGGGGAGTGTGGAGAGAAAGGAAAGGAAGAGAAGAGAGGAAGCTGAGGCACGAGGTGGTAGGAGGTGGTGAGCCGCTCGTGGGTTCCACCGACAAAGGAGGTTCGCCGAAGTGCGGGGAGAGTCGCCGAGCAGCTGAGCCAGGTACGCAACCCCTTCCCCTCTTTCTATTTAGCGTTTTGTTAACAGTAAGTAAATGACATGGAAAATCAAGATAATGCATGTTAAATTGTAAAAAAATCATGAAATGAATGGGAATGTGATTTATGGCATGGGAATGTAGAGATCATGCGGTTAGGATTGATGTTTGTGGGGAAAATATGATTTTGGGGTTGAAGGCTACAGTAACCGTTCTTGAGCCCCTTCCCCTTGTGATTTTCGTTTGAACTGTGTGGTTGATGGAATCATGAATGGTTTGAGGGGTTTTGAAGTAGACTTGACGGTCTACATCCCATGATTTTATGGAAATTGTTGGTGAATGTTTGGGGGTCCGATCGGGACTCCCATTTAGGGCGATTTTTCACTACTTGGAAAGGGGTGTGCCCTGTCTGTGAGGAATTCGATATACCGAATTTATTCGGTATGTCGAAATCCTAGCAGATTAAGCCAAAACCCTGGGTTCGGTAGACCGAAATTTCACGATCGACCGAAACAAGGGGTTTCGGCATACCGAAAATTTTCAGTACACCGAAATAGGGAATTTCGGAATACTGAATTGAAAATTCGATATGCCGTTTTTGCCCTGAACTTGGGATGTTAAAATGTGAATTTTAATCAATGTTAAATGGTTTTAATGGTATGGTGGGTTTATATGGATGATGTTTCGCTATGTAATGACATGGAGGCATGTGGAACCCCAAACAAATGGATTTAGGTATGATTTTAGGTTTTAGACCCTATTAATGAATGAAAAAGATGGTTTTATGTGGTTTTGGGCATGAGACCCAATTTATGACCTTAAGCATGGTTTTCATGGCTTGAGTTGGAACCCCAGTGGGGAGTCAAGTGTTGCAAGGAAATAGAGTCCTACAACGAGAAGAATGGAATGAAATGGAAAATGGTTTTGAAATGGAACACTGATAATGTGGTTGTCGAGCTCATAGTGGTGTAGGCTGAGCCTGGGTTTTCATACCTAGTTGTTCGGGTCACCGACGGTGTAAGCTGAGCCTGGTTCGTTGTACCTAGTTGTTCGGGACACCGAGCTCGTAGCGGTGTAGCCTGAGCCTGGGCTTTTGAGCCTAGTTGTTCAGGTCACCGACGGTGTAGGCTGAGATTGGGTCATTAGACCTAGTTGTTCGGGTCACCGACTAGGACGTCAGACAGAGACGTATCCCCGTGCACTTATGAAAATGAAATTGAGGCCGGTTGGCCAGGGCAGTGACATCCCACACGGGAAATTTCATCGCGGCAATGCAGGAAGGTAGGAGAAGGATGTCTTCGCCTACTGCTTGTGTGCCTGGTTACTCCTGATCAAGGTAACAACAATAAAGAAAAGTGGAAATGAATAAAGAAAGAGAAATGTGATTTGGTCAGGATTGGACTGATGAAATGGTCCTAAAATCCTGAAAAGGAATGATGATGTTTTAACCAATTGCCAGTCAATGTTTATGATTTAGTTTTGAGTCCAATGGGGCATTGTGTTTTAGGCTGGATCTGGTCAAAAATGTGAATTTGAAAGTGTGTTTTGGGAAGAAATCCCAAATATTAGAAATGGAAATGTTTTGGAAAAATGAATTCCTAAAGGTTTTTGAAAGAAATGTAAAGGAATGTTTTGTAAGAAAAAGTGGTTTTGGAATGAATTTCCAAATGTTTT
>JAMKQA010145879.1:0-18282 GCA_024699735.1 Posidonia australis | reverse complement strand
TGGGGTGCGTACTGGGTGACTTTGGTCACTCATGCGTTTTCCTTATGGTTTTGTTCGCAGGTGCAGACATGCGATTGGTTTAGCATAGTGCATATAGTTTGGAGTCTGCTAGCCGCACACACAGGTTCCTGGTGGTTGGATATTTTACTGTTTAGCTTTAGTTTTCCCGTAATTTAATTTGTTTAAATTATTGTGGAAAATTTGAGGTGTGACAACTTACACGCTTGTTTTAAAACTATAAACTTTAATATCATCTTATGCTTTTCCTCTGCAGTCTTTAGGAGATGGTTCCATTAAATGCCGTAAATATCTTTGCAAAATGACTACAATGATGTAGTGTTTGACATATTTTGTATTGACTTATTTAGTAAATCACAGCAGAATTGAATAGTTGAGTAGGCCTGAATGCCAAGTACTCAGGTATGTTATTTCCTTCTATTAACAATTCTTTCTCCTTTATGCTTCCTAGGTAGCCAGAAGAATCATTTTTTATTTATATAGAAGTATATTTTTACATTGAAATCTTTGTACCATGGTTGTAGTCTTGTAGACATGTAACTCCTTGATATTTTTATGACAACTTATTGTAATCTCCATGTTCCTAACATTTAAACTAGAACTATTTTTTTTAAATGTGCAAGGACTTAGTGAGGACTTTTCCTCATGAAGTCGTTGCATATCATGATTTTTTTTATACATTGCGAGGAGAAGTCATCGTGAAGTCCTCATGATTCTTTATTTTTTTAAAAAGTTGCAAGGACATCATGTACATATTGTGAGGACATTGCAAGGAAATATATCCTCATGAAGTCCTCAAAAAATTATTTACATGCACATAACAAAGAAATGTCCTCACAAAATCGATTTTGCAATGACCCCTATTGTGAAAATAGAATGTCCTCACAAAGGTCTTTAGCAATGACTTCTTGAGAACATTGCAAGGATATTTGTCCTCACAATTCCAAGTTTTTCTAGTAGTATGCATAATACTATAATTTCATGTTTGTTAATTCATAAAGTATGATTACTTAATTCATGAAGTATAACTGTTTTTTCAGTTGCTAAATGCATAAGGCACTTCATTCAAGAAGTATGATTGCTTAATTTCGTATAAAATGTTAGTAATTTCCAATCATATTATCGTTTTTGTATGATAGGATCAAGTATGAGTGATGTGGTCTTCACTGTTGCTAACTATGGTGGTTATTTTGGGACCATAAAAGAAATTGATAAGAAGAAGTACTATTTTGGCAAACAAGTCATAGTGAAATTAGACTCAAACTATGCTATTATTATGGACTTAATTGAGGATTTAGCAGCATATCTTCTTAGGAGACCTGAAAATACATTAGAGATGGCATGAGCAATTCATAATTCAAAACCAAGAGAACTAGACTTTTTTAGGATAGATAAAGACCTTATGAATATGTTTGATGCCAATAAAGCATTTAAGAAAGTGTAGACATCCCAATTTGGTAACCACTCGTAGACGAGTTTCTCTTGCAGAGTTTGCTCTAGTGGCGACGAGGCGCATCCTAATACCAAAGCCCATTTCACCCTCCAAGCTAGCCCAAAGCTATAGCCAATCCACTAAACCAAGCCCACAACCAAAGAAGCCAAACCAGTAGTAAGCCAAGCACACCAACATGGTGCACCCTTTCGGTGCACGATCCAAGCACACTTGGGTGGCACATTGCCCTGTTTCTAGTGAGCCCAGCAATCGTGTAGCCAGTTATGCCCTCGTGTTGATCGACCTCCCTGATGCTCAGGCTCCTTGTCCTTTCATCGCCCATCCATATAACCCTTCCTCCCACACATTGGGATGGGGGCCCGGCCATTTCCATCACAAAGAGCACCTTTTCATCCTCTCCGACACAACCTACCTTGTGGCCAAGATAACCCCCCATTCCAGCTATCCACAGCCACAGCCACTGCACACCCATAGCATCCCAGCACCATACCGTCCTCATATCATGCCTCTGACACCACTGAGCATCCCAGCCTGAGTTGTGTCACTGCAAGCCGCCCGTTGGAGGACAACCCACAAGTATACATAGGTAAGCCCCCTCATTCCCATGCAAACTAGGACCATTGTCTCCTTGTTATCACTGTGTCGCTGTTATTTCATGCATGTTATCTGCTTTTCATTTGCCTAAGTTGTCCTTCATTCATATGCATCATTTGTCGATGCTAGTGACGGGTTCACATAGTCGATGACCTGAACACATGGCAAGCCCACTCTGGTCTCTCTCTCTTCCTCTTTCACCACTGAGCAAGCATGAAGGATTGCCCAACATTCATGGCCACCACCACAGCTGGCCGAACTCGTGCCCTCCGGCGAGGTTCGAAGAGGTTGGGGAGGAGACGTTTTGCATTCATTCACATCTACATGGAGCCTGCCCATCCTTCGGAAATGGCTACCCTTACCATTCCACCTTGCCTCCCCATCCTTCGGAAATGCCATCGAGCCTCCATGGAGCCTGCAACAGGAGTTCATAGTTGAAAATGGCTGATGAATCCATTTATGGAGGGAGGAGGTGGGTCGAAGCACCTAGGCATTGTAGGATCCCAATTAACCTCTAGGCACACTAATCACACTCCCCTCATGCTTCCCAAGCCGCTGGTTTCCCGACTCGATCGTTGGAATTCACCATTTCGGGCGATCAAGCTTGCTATTTGAAATAGAGCAACTGGAGTGCACTCAGATAGCAGACTAGATTGGAGCACCAACCTTGCATGCCATATTGGAGCGCCAACCTGGCGCACTAGATTGGCACATCTCATTGGCACACCATAGTGGAGCTCTGGCGCACTAGCTTTGTTTCAAGGTGCATACAGTCACTTTTGCACCCTAATTTGCATGCTCTCCTTGGTGCTTTTGGCTCTGGTTTTCATGGTGCATATTTCCAGTTGTACCATGGTCATGCCTGCATCGTTTCATCATCATACACCCATGTTTGCATTAGTTTTGCATCTAGTAAAGCGGTGATGTTTACTACTTGAACTCTTGTGAATTGATTACCCTTTTGGGCTATATCGGTGTGATTTCTTTGTGCCGATGTATAGTTCAGAGTCCAGGTAGTATGGCTGAGCAATAGGTCATGTCCACCACTTGTTTTGCATGGCATTAAAGCATTTGGAAATCATTTAGAATAACATACACACATGCATTCACATCTTATTTGCATACATTAGAGCTATGATGCAAGCTGTATTGTGTTCTTTTGATCGGACGTGATTGCCCCACGTATGTCCTTAGTGGATCGTATTAGTGGCATCATGCCTTGGTCCAAAGCCACTATAGCACTACTGAGCATTAGGTTGCATGGCCTTTCTGTCCATTTGCATTTGGCACAGTATCGAGCATGTATTTTAGACATAGGCGAGCATACATGCATAAGCCACACCATGCGAATGATAAACCCAGAAAGATTGATTTTTTCGGCGTGTGGGGGGTGCCTAATATCTTTGCCACACATAATAAGAATCCTTGCCCAGTCTTTGGCATGGAGTGATTAATGTGCCACATCTCTTAGGCATAAAGCATTGCATTGGTATTTCATACGGCTTTCCTTGTCTCTCGTTTAAGTAGATTCGGTGGTGACTCCCTTTTTGTATCCTTTCAGCCTTTCGCTAAAAGTCTTCATCGCGACTCTGCTAGTTTCGTGCATTCAGCCTTTCACGCTTCACATGAGTATTCACTGACATGGTTACAGGAACTAGCGACTCCACTAGGGATAACCACATTTTGTCTTTCGCTTTTGCCTTTTGCTTGCACAACTTTTTTTGCTTTTGTTCGCTTTCATGTGCATTTGCTTGTTTCTCATTTTATTTGCATTTTCTTGTCATTGCATGTATGCTTTTATATGCCTTTTGCTTGCTGAATGTTTTTTCTTTTGACACTCTTGCTATGTTACTACACTTGCATATGCTATGCTACTTGTCTTATGATGTGATGGATTCTTTCCTTTTTCACCGTCATGTTAACACAACATGCACACATGCCATGATCATGCTTTTTGCTTGATGTATGCTTATTTGCCTACCTTACTTGTGTGTTTTCTTCCCCTTTTGCACTTACCATCTTAGGAAAAGTAGAGATTTCTTTGCTTCCCCTTACTGGCTTAACATAAAATCCACCAAAAAATAAAAATAATGTTTAGGTAGAACTAGAGACTTCAATGCACTCTCTCCCCTATTCGGCTTAATAAAATGCAAGTAAAAGAAATAAAGCATCTTGCATAAGTATTCTAGAAAGTATGCATCTTCTGCTCTCTTGTGTCCATCCATAGTCTAAGAAGGGCAGTCCCGATCTCTCATTCTATAGCTTTGACATAGGATGAGTTATCGATCTACTCTCCCTTGTTTAGGGTCGTATTAGTGTTAGTAGAGGGTACAACCCACTGCTTTGGCAGGGGTTGAGGCCATCAATGCTGCATTCACTGCCTAAGTTTTGGCCATGATTAAAGCAAGAACCTTACTTTCTATCCAGACTCGAAAACCCATTACCCATGCATAGCACATATTAGGGCATTCATTTGCATTTTGCATGCAACCCTAATCATCTTCAATGCATCGTTTCAAGTTTTGATACCTATTGTTGTTTTATCTGTATACCCAGGTAGCTTGGTGCGAGGTCTTTAGCTCGGAGCTCGAGCATTGCTGTCGCAAGCAGCCTCCCGTGGTCCTTTTCCCTTCTTTGTCCTCCAAGTTATCCATCACTTTCGGTGATAACTCTCCCTTGTCCTCGAACTCTTGCTTTCCCTCGTAACCCTGTTCGTGTCCGCTCACGGTCAGTTATGGCCTAGCAAGCCAACAAGCCTCCATCTGTTGCTCCTGAAAGGATCCTGCTTTCGGCCCTTCTTGCTCCTACTTTGACCCCTTCTGTTGTTTTCTCTGAATCTACTCCGGTGACCACCACTCGAGCCTCGGAAGTGTCTCCTTTCATCCCCTCCTAGGGCTTTCCTACTTCAGCTTCCCAGTCAGTTGCAGTGACCTTCGGGATAGGTTCACCATCTTCTACATCCCTCCTATTCTTTCCTTCATCCCTTAGCGCAGTTGCCAGCAAGTCCTTGTCTGTTCAATTGCAGCAAGTGACAACTCTCGCATAGTAGTTGTAGGACTCACTTCTTGCTTGTAATCCTGCATTAGCATCATTTGTTTCAACCCCTGAGGTTACGGTATACCCTAACATAGCTCCGCAAACACACTCCTCTACATCTCTGTCCCTAGTGATGACAGTGCCTTTCGAACCTCTTGCATCTGCACAACACTTTGCACAGCATGCATCTCCATCATCTGGTGGATAATCCTTCAATTTGGCAAGAGCACAACATTTCTCAAGACCATTGCCCGACGTCATGCTGATGCAACGGCTACTGCTCTCACACTCCACACCTTTCACAGCATCGCATGGCATCTACCCATCTCCTTTGCATCAAATACCCGCCCCTGCATCCATGCCACTACATCCTACACCTTTGCACGGGTATGTTGGCCCTCATGCTTTGACACATGGAAGCATAGGGGTGGATCCGATGGAATGCTCACATGTGACCCATACAGCATACGTGGAACTTGTCTTAGCTACAATATCACCAACAACAGCGACCTCAAGTGCCCTCCTTACCAAGACAGACGATCTAGAGGCAGCACTTTATTTAGTGCAAAGCAAGGACCGCCGGTCCTATCAATTTCGGGACCTCTATTACTTTTCAGAGGTATCACTCTCTCTGAATTTCCTTATCCTAAAATTCGAGAAATATAATGGTAGAGGCTATCCAATCTCGCATTTGAAGGCATTTTGTGGAGATCTTGTGTCGCTCTAGGGCAATGAGAGGCTCTTGGTCCGCTTGTTCCAGAAGAGTCTGATAAGGCCAACCCTCAAGTGGTTTACTTCCCTTGACATGGCTGCTATCAAGACTTTAAATGACCTCTCTCAAGCATTCCTGGAGTAGTATTCCTTCAACCTTCACTCGATCCCTAAGTGCAAGGATCTCGTCACAAACCAGTAGAGACCCTATGAGTCATTGAGGGAGTATGTTAGACATTGGCACGCATTAGCCACTCAAGTGCAAGATAGACCCTTCGACGAGGAGTCTATCACAATTGTTATCAAGGGAGTGCAGCCAATGACCAGGGCTCTGCTTTGCATTCAATACATTTCATCTTTTGTATCTCCGATTTGGGTCGGCAAACACGTGGAAAAATCACTGTGAAATGGGAATTTTCCTACACACTCTGCATTCGCCGAGCAAGCCATCATCTCTGACAGCAGTTACAGCAACACCTCCAACATTGGCAATTCCCAAAGGGAATCCGCTGCTTGCATCCAACCTCCTGTAGCACTCGTCGCGGTAGAGAGCCTTCCTAATTCAGATCATTTAGCACTTGCATCTAGTTCTCCACACACTACACACATACCCTCCACTGTAGAGCCTATGCATCACGTCGCACTAGCTCGGCAAGGACTACAGCATGGGTGAAAGCGACCCCATCGCACCGAAGAGGATTACACTCCTCTTGCAGAGCCATTGAGTCTCATTTTCCATAAGGTTGAGTCGCTTATGAGGCTTCCAAACCCTCGTCTGCTGTCGAATCCTATTCCCAAGTGGTATGATACAAGCACGTACTGCATCTTTCATCATCAATCTGGGCATTTGACGGATGGTTGCATCACTCTGCAGGATGTTGTACAAAATCTAATCGACCAAAACTTTGTTAGCGTTGGCTCTTTGGAGGTGGAGCACTTGCTTGCAGTTATCGCTGCACATGCACCCATGCCTACACCTACGCACCTAAACCAACCTAGCACATCCTCACCTGAGTTTTCGTTTTCTGATGATGTCACAGGCTCACGGGTCTTCTCCCATTCTCTTGTCCTTCCCACTTCTAGTGTCTCCCCATTGAATCCTGTTCGTCTCATCAGTCCCTTTTCTCCTTCTATTCCTGACCCTTCCGCAAGAGGCATGGCTTAGGGTCAGCCCGCCTAGTGCGTGTCAACACAGCATTGAGACTGCCAACACTCTAGACTTCAATAGAAGATATCAACTAGCAGTTTCAGCAACAACATCCCCAACTACATCCACAACTCCGACGGTACTACCAGATTAGCCACTAACCAATAAAGCAACACGAATGAGGCAACCAACAGTAGGGACCAGAGTTGTATCCTTTTCCCCTGATTCTTTGTTGTTTCTTATTCAGCATCAGCATTAGGCATAAAAACCACAAAAAAAAAATAGAAAATCAAAAATACAAAATAAATCAAAATATCAAAAACCAAAAAAAATTGCATGATCAGAAAAATCAAAGTAAAGAAAACCATCTTGCATTATGATATGCTCGATGAGGAAAATCAGAAAGCTTGCCTTCATTAGATCGAACTCCTCCTCCTCAAGTGACACTACTTAGACAACTAAGTAAGTGAGGAAGGCACCATCATTACATGCCTGTCAAAATGTCCAAACTCCGCAAGGACCTAATACCTCCATGAGGGAGATAAAATACTAGGGTGATTGAATAAGAAAGAGAAAATACATCCGCATGGGCATTAAAAAATAGAAGATAGAAGGCAAAGATAGGAGTCAATCCAAGAGCAAGAGGTACATGATATAACTCTATACCCCACCACACCTTGGAGAGGAGTCAGAGCATGTGCTTGGATACTCACACCATCGAGGGACTAGCCTCTCCCTCCTATAGCAAAAGCCTCCAGCCAAGATCAGGCACTTATTACCTCCAAGTTTAGGATAGAGCAAACTTGTGCACCTATGAGGGAGTAAAAGAAATCAATGATATCAATAAAAGTAAGTGTAGGACCCTAAGGAGTTTGACATGGAACTTGGTTCACCACACCATCCAGCACAGCAAATTCAACAACTCACCCATTGAAAGCCACCCACAGCTCGAGAGTCTTGGTAGGGTCAGCTGAGTCAAGGTCGTCTTCTATTTTGGTAGGCATGTAGCTTTCCAATGTAAATGAGGGCATATAAAAACAAGAAAAAAATTGCATCTAGAACCCCATCTAAGAGCAAGAGAAGCACTCCAAGCACGTTTACTTATTCAAGCAATAAAACCACTTTCGATGAGCAAACTTGCGCATGTAGTAATAAAATCCTCTCCACTAGTCATTTCAATAATTGCTTTGCTAGCTTGAACCTCTATGCTCGCATTTGCATTGTCTTGCAGGTTTCGACTGAGCACCTTTAATTAGGGGCATGTCAGCTGCCTTTTGATCAAAGCACCCATGCAGCTGTTCAGCATAATGCACCCTATTCTTTCAAAGCAGCAATCGCATATGTATGCCTTGAGAGACTCCACCAAGAAAGCATCATCTCTGGCCTCAGTTAGCACCAGCTTTAGCCATTTTGGTGGTCCAGAGTGCACTTGTAGTCCCACCGTGAACCCTACTTTACGCATCTTCCTTTTGCACTCCTTTTTGGTCCTATTTCCCTGCCACACAAGTGGTTTGTGATGACTAACATGTCCACTTTTAATCATTCTAGGCAAAAGGTTGCATGTCTGCCTTAAGACCATGGCACACCCATAAGTGGTATTGGGTCCCTATGGAGGTTCATCTTGATACCAAGGGCATCTATTCTGCCCTGGTATCTCTCGATCTACCCTTCGCTTCATCCTTATCTTCTTCACTCCTTGATACTTGGGGCATCTCAGTTGCCTTTTGGTATCATCCTATCCATATATGGGCTGGCACCCCTAACTACCACAGGATTGTCTTCACCTTCGGGTATGATATTCCCATTGCCTTGCATTCAGCAGGCTCGCTGGCCTGTCACCTCCCTCTTGATACCAGGGGCATGTTGGCTATCCTTCGGTATCATCCATCCCCAACTAGGTTGGTAAGCCTTGCTACTCAGTCGACATCCATCAATTGTTGATGCTTTATGCTTGGCAAGTCCTATCTTGTCATGCCCCTCCTTGGTGTCTGGTTTGCCAACTTGTCACCACCTTCTCGTGATTGGCTGGCTCACTGGCTTGTCACCCCTTCTCGATACCAAAGGCATTTGCTTTTGCCCTGGTATCTTTCGAGTTGCCTTCTACCTTTTTCTTGCATCTTTCCTCTTGATACCAAGGGCATTTCGGTTGCCTTTGGTATTGTGTCGTCCGTTTTTGGGCTGGCACCCCTAACTACCACGGGATTGTCTCCAAACATCAACCATAACTTTGGGTGTGGTATTCCTATTTATTATGCATCCTTGTCTCAGGTCTGGCAACTTGTCACCACCTCCTCATGATATGCAGGCTCGCTGACCTATTATCTCCCCCTATACCAGGGGCATCAACTCTTGCCCTCAATTCCTTGGTATCTCTCAATCAGCCTTCCACCTCTTTTGCTGCATTGCTCATCTTCCTTTCGATACCAAGGGCATTTGAGCTACCTTTTGGTATCGTCTTGCCCACATTTGGGCTGGCATCCATAACTGCCACGAGATTGTTTTTAGGCCTCTACCGTACCTTAAGGTATGGTATTCCCGTTGTCTTACGATTGGCAGGCTTGCTGGCTTACCACCTCCCTCTTGATCCTAGGGGCATATTAGCTGTCCTTCAGTATCATCCATCCATATCATTAGGCTGATAACCCTAACATCTGGTAATGAGTCCGTCAACTTATCATCAAGCTAATAACCCTAATTATCTGGCGATGAGTCCATCAACTTATCATTGGGCTGAAAACCCTAACTATTCGGCGATGAGTCCATCAACTTATCATCAGGCTGATAACCCTAACTATCTAGTGATGAGTCCATCAACTTATCATCGGGCTGATTACCCTAGTTATCTAGTTATCATGCCCCCCGTTGGTCGAAGGGCCTATCAGTTTAATCTGATGCCCCTTTTTGTGCAAGTTTCATGGGTTATCACGCCCTTTCTAGGTTGATTAGCCCTTAACTTGTCACTTGACATTGCATTAGCGTATCATCGCATCTCATTGCATATCACAGCATGCCCCTTTGTAGGCATTACACCCCATTACACCTCATTGCATACTATTGCATGTTATTACATGGGCACTGCATATTGTTTCATCACATTAGCATTGCATTGACATCCACATTAGCATCATCACATTATGCCCCAATTTTGCATATGGAACTGCGAGCTCAGTATGCCACCCGTAGCATTACGTTCCAGTGACTTGTCCTTGGCATTGCTTGCTTGGCATGGTCTACATCGTATCGCGTGCCCAGCATTGTATGCATTGACCCCAAATTATCACCTTATTTGCATCATTACATTGTTGTCATCACATGCTCGATATACCTCCTTCAGCATTGAGTGCCAATAACTTATCCGCGGCATGGTATCCTTGGCATTGCGTGTCCAGCTTTGCATCATCACCATCCACTACATTCGCATCATTGCATTAGCACTACATACTTGGCATTCACACTATAGCATTGGCATCATACGCAACTGCACATATCCCTAGTGGAGCTCGGCACACACCAGCATTTGCATTTAACATACACCATCAGCACATGCATTTGTATCCTAGCATTGCATTTGCACTAGCTTTCACGTTTTATCATGTTTTTCGCATCTATATTTTCAACATGGTTTGCACGCTTGCACTCACATTCTAGCATTGCATTTGCATTTATTTTAGCATT
Organism: Posidonia australis; assembly: GCA_024699735.1. Lineage (NCBI taxonomy): Eukaryota > Viridiplantae > Streptophyta > Magnoliopsida > Alismatales > Posidoniaceae > Posidonia > Posidonia australis. Next base: position 7,648 of record JAMKQA010145879.1, on the reverse strand, counting down.
GTTTTTGAATTTGCATTTGCATTTGCATCACAGCAACGAGTCATGACTTTCAGTGTATTCTGCCGAACAAGTGGCTTAGGCCAACAGCAAACACCACCTCTTGGCTGGCACCAATTGGTGTGTCTTTTATTAGCTCTAAGCATTGGTCTCGGTTCCATCTTTCCAATGACCATGCTCAGGGAGGGGCATCTGTAAACACCCCAATTTGAAAGCCACTCATAGATGAATTTCCCTAGTAGAGTTTGCTCCAATGGAGACGAGGTGCATCCTAATACCAAAACCCATTTCACCCTCTGAGCTAGCCTAAAGCCGTAGCCAATCCACTAAACCAAGCCCACAACCAAAGAAGTAATCCCAGTAGCAAGCCAAGCACACCAACTTGGTCCACCATTTAAGCGCACAATCCAAGCACACCTTCTAAGCACACTTTGGTGGCAGACATTAGTGGCGCACTGCCCTGTTTCCAGTGAGACTAGCAGTCGCGTAGTCGATTACGCTCTCGCATCGATCGACCTCTCTGACACTCGAACTCCCCGTCCTTTCATCACCCAACCATAAAACCTTTCCACCCATGGATTGGGACAAGGGCCCGGCCATTTCCAAGACAAAGAGCACCATGTCATCCTCTTCGGTGCAACCTACCCAATCGTTGAGATAACCCCCCATTCCAGCCATACACAGCCACAACCACTGCACACCCATAGCAACCCAACACCATACAATCCCCTTCGCACACCTTTGATTTCGTCGAGCATCATAGCCCAAGCTGTGTTGCAACGAGCCACTTGCTAGAGGACAACCCACAAGCATACACAAGTATGCCACCGCCTTCCCATGCAAGTCAAGACCGTTGTCTCCTAGTTATCACTATGTCGTTGATATTTCATGCATGTTATCTACTTTTCATTTGCCTAAGTTGTCATTCATTCATAGTAATATACATATATATATATATACATATACATACATATATATATCTATACATATACAAACATATACATACATATATATATCTATACATATACAAACATATACATACATATATATATATATATACACACACACACACATATATATGCTTTGTGTGTTCATGTCACCCATTCTATGGCTTCTACGTATGATGTGTTGCCAGTTTGTCACCCTGTGTCTGGGTTCATGGTTGTAACACCCGTAAAATTAATTTTGTAATTATTTACATTTTAATGAATTTATTCTAAGACTGGTGTGACTATTCCAAGGCTCGTTGTGTGGATTTGTGCATTTGAGCTCGGGCCTCATGGGCCTGCTTCTGTTTACGTGACCCTATGCGTGGCTGGCACTATGCATTACAGCACTGTGCTTGTGTGGGCCTGGGTGTGGGGTCTATGTGGGGCCCACGTTGTGGACCGGTTGGTGGGAGGGTTAGCTCATGCGGGAGGCTGGTGGTTGCACTGTGCATGCATACAACTACCACCTTGGGGCTCATATTTATATGCGCGGCCGACGACTCTTCCTCCTTACCTCCTCCTCTTCTTCTCTGTGCATTTTTGTCTCCATCCCCAGCATGCCTTCCTTTCCTCCCCCTCCACTCGTCCCCTCCCTCCACTCACTCCACCTCCTTCTTGTCTCTCCCATTCCCTCTCTCCATCCCTTATTTCTCTCCTCCCTGCATTCCCCCTTCTCTGTTCAGTGTGCTCGTGGATCGATAGAGGCGTGCGGTGGCTCGTGGCAGCGTGTGGAGCTTGGGTGGTGTGCCCCTATGGTCATGTGAGCCTCGGCGAGGGTCGTGGTAACCGGAGTTGACTAAAGGATCGCCGGGACGAGCATTATAGGTATACATCTCCAACTCCTGTAATAGTGAGCATGTAAATGGTAGAAATTGATAGGGTTTCATGAAATCTAGATAACTTTACATTCCTAGAATTTATTATGATTTTATGAGAATTTATAGTGGATTTATGGGCATTTATGCTGGTAGTTGCATTTTGGGTCGTTTAGACCCTTATGCCTTTGTGATTTTATATCTTGATGCATGGTGAATGGATTTTGGTTTTGTTTGTGTGGATTTGGAGTAGACTCGAGGGTCTACATTTTATGTTTTATGAGATTTTTGGTGGTTGTTTGGGGGTTCGATTGGAGCTCCCACTTTGGGTGATTTTGAACAGTAGGGTTTGGGCCGTTTTCTGTTTTTCACAGAATTCGACATACCAAACCATTTCGGTATGCCGTTTCTCTGTCAGATTATGTCCTCTGGTCAGAATTTGGTCATCCGATTTTAGACAGTCGCCCGAATCAGGAGATTTCAGTCGATCGAACCATTTTCAGTATAATGATTTTGGCTTGAGTATTGACCGTTGACCCGATTCGATCGATCGACCCAAATCGGTCTACCGAACCAGGGGTTTTCCACATGCCAAATCTAGGCCTAAATAGGTTTATAAAATCTGATTTCTGAGGGTTTTTTGGATTGGTTTGTTTTGTCCTATTGAGATGGGATTGTGGGTCGTCAGTGGTGGTCCCTCGAGACACCTGATGCACCATTTTGCCGAGGTTTTTGGAAGAGTTTCCAAAGATATAAAATGATTTTGAAAATGATTTCAAAAGAGGTGAGTTGGCATATTTGGAAAATGGGTTTCCCAGTTTTCTGTGTGTGAACTGAGATAGTGTGGGACTGTGCCGTCGGCACCAGAGAATGTGATGACATTCTCAGATGGTTGGGCACAACTCCCTGGTTGATGTCGAAGGCGGAGATAACTGAGGCTAAGGGGCATCGGGTCCTAGAGGTATGATACTTCTTGACTGTCGTCTCGAGGCTAAGGTTGTGGTCCACGAGTTAAGGTGTCTTGTGACATGACAGGAAGGGATGATACTCCTACTGTCGCTGTAAGTACTGAGGCTCGGGTGTTGTCGGGTGTGGAGGTATGATACTCCCTCTTGAGCACCATGTGTAAACGACATTGTGAGGAGGCATTCCCTGTGGTGGCCAGTGCGCATGGGACATGTGCCCCGTAGCTGGTAGCGTCCTGAGAGACAAGACAGCCTTCCCAAGGAGGGGTTGCCTTTGTGAGGGTTCTCTAGGTCGGAGAATCGTGAGACGACGTTGATTCTTGACTCACTCTGTGTGGTTTTGGCCATTTAGGGCCTCTACTTGTGGCTTTTGGATAGTAGAGTCCCGGTTGTGGTTTTGGCCAGTGCGGGCCTGGTTTGTGAGGTTTTGAGAAATGGTTTGCGAAATGTACTTAAGGGGAAAAAAATTAATTATGATTTCATTTTTCCATCGTTTTTTTGGGGTGCGTTAAGGGTGACTTCTATCGCTCATGCGTTTTCCTTGTGTTTTTGGTTTGCAGATGCAGGCATGTAGAGGTTTAGCATAGTGCATATAGTTTGGAGTTTCCTAGCCGCACACACAAGTTCCTGGTAATTAGGTATTTTTTGTTTCGCTTTACTTTTCCTGTAATTTAATTTGTTTTAAATTATTGTGGAAAATGTGGAGCGTTACAGTTTGGTATCAGAGCTCCTGGTTCACTAGGTTGCACTATACCTAGGGTGTCCAGTCTAGAGACTCCATAGGTTTGCATGCATGGTAGAGTCTGCACTTGATTTTTTCCCATGATTTTCTAGTTGTTGTTTTGTCTATGGTGTAGGTACTTTGCCTTTCTTTGGTGGGAAGCCTCCTCGTGGTCGTAAGAGCAAGGCCCTTGTTGAGGAGACTGAGCACCGAGAGGGCGTAGGCGAATAGATGGCGGTTCGTGCAGAGCTGAGGGGTTTGGCACACGGGATCTCTCACGCGTTCAACAAGAGTAGTGCTAGTGAGCTGTCGAGTGACCCGTGGCTGATCCAGTTCACGAAGCTTCGTCCGTCATCGTTCAAGGGCAAGGTCAGTGCTAAGGAGAGCGATGCCTAGTTGGAGATGGTGGTGAAGATGCTGGAGAGTATGGCGTGCCCAGAGGAGCATTGGGTGCGGCTGGTGACTTATCTGCTGGATGGTGAAGCAGATAGGTGGTGGAAGTCTGTGAGGTGACTAAATTTCCCAGACTCAATCACTGTTAGCATCCAGTGGAAGGACTTTAAGGTGGCCTTCTATGACAAGTATTTTCCTGCTAATGTGAAGGAGCAGCTTCGTCGAGATTTCCGGAGTCTAGAGCAGGGCACGATGTCGGTGCTCTAGTATGAGATTGAGTTCGCCCGACTAAAATGTTTTGCTCCTACCTATGAGTCTGAGGAGGAGCGGGCGTAGAGGTTTTTGGACGGCTTGAACCCAGGACTACCGATGAAGGTGATGGGCTGTCGGTGCTAGACTGTGAAGGACATGGTTGGGATGGCTTATCACTTCGAGGCCGAGCATTAGAAGTTTCTGGAGAGTAGTCCCAAAGGGAAGGGTAAGTCCTCTTTTACCTGACGATTCTCTTTCTCCGGTCCTCCAAGTGCTAGTAGTTCAGGTAGCCCTAAGAAGACGTAGAAGGTGAGGTCTAGTGTTTGTTCTGTGGGTCAGTGGTGTTTTGTTGGGGGTAGCGGAGCTGGCCTCAGTCAGTCAGGGTCCAGTGCTCCCAGTGGGTACTAGTGCTTCAACTATGATCAGGTGGGCCACATCGCTACATATTGTCCTAATCCTCGGCAACCTTTGACCTCGGTGGTGTGCTATAATTGTGGGAATGCAGAACACGTTCAGTGATCTTGTTCGGTACCACCGAAGAAGGCAGGAAGTGCGCCACAAAACCTGACTAGGGGACAGGTGTTTACCATTGCAGCTCTAGGTGCTGGGTGTTCGGGAGATGTAGTTGAGGGTAAGGATGATTAGTTGATTCTGTAACCCTCTGAGATTTGTTGTAATCTCCTTATAATCTGGACATCTGCCTAATTGTATGGATGTGTGGTGCTGTTTGTTTGGCCAATAGGTTCTTTTATTGTGGCTGGCCAGATGGCCAAAGTGTTGTTTGACTCAGGGAGTTCTTTCTCCTTTATCTCTGAGTCTTTTGCAATGGAGTTGGGAGAGATACCAGCTAGACTGGCCTTTCATCTCAGCGTGGTGACATCGCTAGGGGAGCATAGTTTGGCATGGAGGTATTTGCGTCTATCGACTTGACACTGAATGGTGGAGAGTTCGACGCTAGCCTGATCATGATGGACATGTAGGAGTACAACGTGATACTCAGCATGGACTGGTTGGCGCAGTAGTCCGTTTTGATCAATTGTGTACGGAGGAGTGTTTATTTTAGGTCTCCTGAGGATGGTTTTTTCTTTGTGCAAGGTTGTTGTTAGGGTGAGCCTAAGCTTGTCATTTCTGCTATGAAGGCTTATAAGTCTTTGGTCATGGCTTGCATGGGGTATCTAGCTAGTATAGTTACCTCCACTTCTCTTGAGTTGGGTGTTCACGACATCTCTGTGGTGTGTGAATAACCCAACGTTTCCCTTGACGATTTGCCTGGTATGCACCTCACAGGGAAGTAGAGTTCTCAATCGATCTGAGCCCTAGTTCTAGTGCTGTGTCGAAGCCTCCCTATCACATGGCGCCAACGGAGTTGCGAGAGCTCAAGACTCAGTTGTAGGAGTTGCTAGACAAGGGGTTTATCAGGCCAAATATGTCTCCATGGGGAGCGCCTGTCTTGTTCGTCCGCAAGAAGGATGGTTCACTCCGACTGTGTATAGACTATTAGATGCTGAACCAGATCACGGTGAAGAACAAGTATCCCTTGCCCCGTATTGATGACCTGTTTGACCAGTTGCATCCTGCATCCGTGTTCTCGAAGATTGATATGAGGTCAGAGTATCACCAGTTGAGGATACGAGACTCAAATATTCAGAAGACTACTTTCCGGACGTGGTACAGGCATTACAAGTTCACGGTCATGCCTTTCGGCTTGACTAATGCATCAGCTACGTTTATGGATCTGATGAACAGGATTTTCAGCCCTTTTCTAGACCAATTTGTTGTTGTTTTTGTTGATGACGTGCTGGTCTACTCCCTTGATGTCAAGACTCACGCCTTACAACTGAGGGCGGTTTTGGATACTCTGATTCATCATCAGCTGTACACCAAATTCTCCAAGTGTAAGTTCTAGCTGAGTGAAGTCATGTTCTTTGGCCATTTGATTTCTAGAGAAGGCATCAGAATGGATCCTACCAAGGTCGAGGCGATGTGCAGTTAGGAGCGACCCAATACTGTGATAGATATCTGGAGCTTCTTGGGTCTAGTGGGCTATTATAGGAGGCTTATCAAGGATTTCTCCTCCATAGCTGTGCCTTTGACAGAGTTGACCAGGATGGGGGTTCTGCTTTGTTGGGACCAGAATTGTGAGGCGAGTTTCCAAGAGCTGAAGTCTCGTCTAGTTTCTACCCCTGTGTTGACTTTGCCTTCTGGAAGTGGTAGCTTCACTGTATATAATGATGTCAGTGGGGTTGGGTTGGAGTGTGTTCTGATGCAGCATGGCAATGTCATTGCATATGCTTCGCGCTAGCTAAAGGATCATGAGAGGAACTACCCGACCCATGATTTGGAGATGGCTGCCGTAGTGTTCGCTCTCAAGCTCTAGCAACACTATCTCTATTGGGAGCAGTTTGAGGTCTTCAGCAATCATCAGAGCTTGATGTATATCTTCACGCAGAGAGACCTCAACCTGAGGCAGCGCCGTTGGGTGGAGTATTTGAGAGATTATGATTTCAGCCTGTCCTACCATCCCGACAAGGCCAACGTGGTTGCCGATGCCCTGAGTCGGCTTATGCACGTGATGGAGAGCCTGATGGTCAAGGAGTGGACCATGTTGGAGGATCTGGTGAGCTACAGGTCGAGACAGCAAGCTCGGGGAACGGTTGGTGCCTAGGTGGCCAACCTGTTTGTTCGCCCTAAGCTGTTAGAGTTTATTGTCGCCTATCAGCAGTTGGATCCGTTTGTTCAGGTTGTGCTTGAGAAGTTGTAGGCTAGTGGAGAGCCTCATTTCCCTATTGGGGCTTATGGAGAGCTGAGGTACGATATGCGTCTATATGTGCCCCAGCATGAGGAGGCCAGGTAAAGGTTGTTGGATGAAGCACATCGGTCTAGGTACACTATTCACCCTAGGAGTACGAAGATGTATAGAGACTTGAAGCGGAACTTTTGGTGGCCTAGCATGAAGAGAGATGTTGCTGACCATGTAGTGAGGTGTACCACCTGCCAGCTGGTCAAGGTAGAGCACTAGAGACCTGGAGGGACCTTGCAGCCATTGGATATTCTTGTGTGGAAGTGGGAGCACATCACAATGGACTTCGTGACTGGTTTGCCGCAGACTTAGAGGAAGAACGACACCTTGTGGGTGATCGTGGATCGACTGACCAAGTCTTCTCACTCCCTGGCCATTCGGGTGAAGCTTCTGATGCACTGCCTAGCGGAGTTGTATATCTCCGAGGTGATTAGGCTGCATGGTGTTCCGGTGTCCATCGTGTCAGACAGAGACACAACGTTCACCTCAAGGTTCTGGAGGACTCTTCAGGAGGCCTTTGACACCGTGCTCAACTATAGCACAACATTTCATCCTCAGTCGGATGGTTAGACAGAGAGGACTATCTGTAGGATACTAATGCTTCTCTAGAGGGGGGGTGAATAGAGATTTTCAGTTTTAATTAAGTCTTTGAAAATTTGTTAAACTATTTAGCAAGTTTATACAAACACAATCAATCGCAAAGACTAGAGAATTAT
>JAMKQA010145878.1:0-10726 GCA_024699735.1 Posidonia australis | reverse complement strand
CCTTCCCATCTGCATCCCATGCATTCATCCTTTTGTGGTTTTCCTCGTCTTTCCCTTAAAAGACTAGGTGGCGACTCCTTTTTCTTTTTCTTTTATCCTTGCGCCTTCGCCATCATTGGCATGGCTGTGGTCTCCTCCTCTCCACCCCCTCCCTCCGGGTCGGGCTCGGTCACGAGCACGGTCACAAGAGGCATAGATCAAAAATGGAGGGTCAAGATCAAATTAAAACAATCCTTAAGTTATCCTTCAAGTATACTAAATTCTAGAAAAATGCGTGGTCTCATGGACAAAACATGTGACCAAAATGCAAGGTCAAAATGTACGGCTTGGTGGTTTCAGGTATGTGTTTTGCAAGGCTCGCCAAACGCGGCTCAATGGTCCATTTTGGACATGTAGTAGCATTTCGAAAAGAGAAAAAAATATGATTTTGCACATGGAGATGGTTTCGTTGAATTTTGAAATGATTTGAGTGAGTTTTGATGGACATGAAGTTAGATGAAAAATTAGTTTGGGAAAAAGAATTTGTTTTGTGTGAAATAACTAAGTGTTGGCTATGATGAATTGAATTTAAAAGGAAACTAGGTTTTCAGGTAATTGGGTTTAAACAAGTCAAAGTGAAGTATTCTTGGAGTTTTTCAGTGTAGAGTAGAGTTTATCATCTCGATTTGTGAAAATCGAGGTGGCTATATACATAAATATTAGGTTTTTTACTCTGAATACCCTCATTAAACATGACATTTTACTAAATGCACTGTTTTATTTTTTAATGCCCCCATACCAACTTTCAGTGCTTTAATTTAATTTAAACATGACATTTTGATGAATTATTTTGACTCTATGACAAATGAATCTATGATCAACATATATAAAGTAGTTATAAAATTACTTATATATCCATCTTGAAATTTCTTCAATAGCTCCTCAAAGTCTCTCTACTATCTACCATCTCTCCTCCCTCACCATTGATGGTGGTGGCAATGGTGTAGTAATGGTGGTATTATGATGATTGGCGGTGGTGATAATATTGGCGACGATGTTGTGATGTTGATGGTGATGACCATGTGGTGGTGGTTGTGTTGGTAAAGATGTTGTGGTAGTGGAGGTAATGACTGTCTAGGTGATGTTATTATGGTGGTGCTATGTGGTTGTGGAGGTGGCACTAGTGGTGTCACTATGGTGGATGTTTTGATGATGATGATGATCATGATAGTGTTGTGGTGATCAGAATTGTGATGGTGGTGGCGACAGGGATGTTGTTAATGATGTTGTGATCATGGTAACATGGGGGCGTGGTTATGTTGTTGTGATGATGGTGGTAATGATCAGTTACAATGTTATGGTTGTGGTAATGATGATAGTTGATATTATGAGAGAAAACAGAAGGTAACAATAGGGGTATCTAGTGCAAATAGAATATCTAATAAGGTACGAGAGGAAATACAAAAATATGAATGGAATCTAGTGAATTGTCAGGTTAACTAGGGTATTGGGATAAAAAAATTCATGAGTATTTGCTAGCAAGAAGGCTTTTTATTATAAGAGTCCTAATAAACCTAATGATGCTCTTAATGCCCCTCTACTTCTCATAATTGTCACAATAGATTAAACTTATCAAAATCTTTGCTTATGCATCCTCAACTTAGACGCAATAATGATCGACTCTGTTGTAGATGATCCATCAACATGTGTGCACCATATAGGCTTGTATTCTTTTAACTCTTCCTCCTTATAAATCATAAGATATATCTGAAAATCGACTAGGGCTTAGGCTTTGATCACAGTTATTGGTTTATAGCACATATCAAACTCACTTAATTCAATATTCCATTTGACTTGCCATTATACGGTATTTGATCAATGAGCACTACAATTGCAGGTACCTGAAAGTAAGGCTGAAGTCGTTCGACTGTTGTTTACTAATACATGTGCTAGGTTTTTCAAATCGTTGTACTTATTGTTTTACTCCTTGTAATACCCAAGAGGTGTAGTTCACAGACTTGTGCTCATGACCTTCTACCTTATCAGTGACAAAAACAATTGTGGCTAACTTTATCAGTCTGAAAGGCATATGTTACTTGATGACAGTAGGTCCCCCTTTTTGTGATGAGGTAGGTCTTCTCCTCATTTGTTGGGTGCATGTAGATTTGATTATATCTCAATGAGTTTCCTAAGTCCTACTCACTAACTGAATAAAACAGGGTAGCGGAAAGCTATTTTGGACAATATCACTAAGGTAGCGTTTGGTAACGTTTATGGAAAAACAGATTTTTCTCGTAAGTAGTGTTTTTAAAAAAGCTAGTCTTCACAACTTTTTTTAATCAACTTATTTGACAACTTTTATGTACAAACAAAAAGCTAGCTTAATGAAATAATCTAGCTTAAAAAAAACTATTTGATTCAGCTTTTCAGGAATAAACGTTTTTTTTCATAAACTAGTTCTAATAATCGTTACCAAACGGGACTTAAGATCACTAAGCATAGTGTAGCTATTTTGTCAGTGTATATTTCCACTGCCATTTAGGTTGAATTATATATGATTGTGGGATTGTCATGAGTTGTTGAAAGGCATCCAATATATAATGTTGCATGAACTCCCATTGTCAAGAAGCACTTACTATTATGACCATAAAGACCAGAGGATGAACGTGTGGGATATTGACTCTCTTAAGTTCTTCCTTGGTAAAAGTGAGATCATGCTTGGGGTGTGGGATAATCGAGTAGTGGAAGGCATCATTACATTGTTTGAGTTAAACCCTTCGGTAGAGTTCAAGCTCACCCTGAGCCATTCCCCTTGAAGATCATGTTGATTGTCTTCCTCGACGATTTCAATAATGGTTGTAGAGGAAACTTATTTTGTTTGGCTCACTTCTTTAGGGGTTCCCTCTTTGTGATATCCTCAGTTGAATCCTACCAACTTTCCTTGCCTAATGAGGTGCTCAATCTCTTCCTTCAACGTACAATAGTCCTTGATCCGATGATCATGGTCTTCATGGAACCCACAACAATCCTTGCTATCCTTTCAAGTGGGATCTATCTTCGTCCCCGAGGAGACATTGCCACTCTCTTTGTCTTTGATTGTCATATACAAACCTAGAGAATTTGAGAGGTCTAAAAGTCCGATAATGGGGATAACCTCTGTTGTCTAGGGAAGATTGATCCTTCCTCTGTCTACTTTTTCCTATGGTCCTTGACGTCTAAAAGTCCTCCTCGGACACCTTTCTTTGCTTTCTGTCATGTCACATGATCATGTTGATTGTCTTCCTTGATGATTTTGGTTTCATTTAATTACTTGTAAGTCCCTATAAAACCTCTATTATCACATAATGATGGGGAGCTTTGATGACCATTGTTTGTCCAACGTTTACAACATTAAAGGAAGGACATGGCACACCAAGGGGTCGATGACTTTATAGGCCATCATAGTGATGGCAACATTGTAACATGGTCCACTAGGTCTCCCAACCTAGAGTATGATTCTAGGGAAGTGACTTTAAAGTCGATGTCCAAGTGCCCCCAACATCTCTTGTGAAAGGATGGAGATTGATGGCCCTAATTCCGTACAACAATTGCCCTTATATTTTCATAAATTCTTGACCTCCTTGGCTAATTGTACTCAATCTTGGAGTTGATTCTATACAACAATTGCTCCCTCATTGATTGGTAGAGTTCAAGTGGTGCAAGAGACACGATCAGCTCATCCTTTCGACTTGTATGGGCTTTCCAGGCTCTAATTCCCTCTTGGTTTGAATAGTAGTCTTATTCGTCTATGAGAGTGGCTGAGGTTGGGGCATCAACATTCTGGTTCTTTCTTGGTGTCCTCTACCTCAATTAATTTATGAACCACCATAATGAGTTATTTCATTTGTTTAACCACAACTTTAGTGAGTTTTGCATTGTTTTGGGGTAGGACATCAACAATTTGGATGATGACCTCACACACGATTTTTGTGAGGTTGACTTTAGATTGCTCAAAAGATTCCTAGTGTCTTGAGATTTTGTTCACTGCCATCTAGTTTTGATCATGTTCACCAGTTCCCATAATTGACATCTATAATAATCATGTATGAAAATTCATGCTTATATCAATTTGACCTCAAAAGTGGAGGTACCTACAAAATAGTGGGGCATTAGAGGGATCCAATGCAAGGAACCTCTATTGCCCATGTTAGTTCAATAAGTAAATTTGAGATGACATATAGAGAAAGTAAGAGAGTAAAGAGAGAAGTTGAAACCTTAGCTTGTGTTATGCAAACTTCTTTTCTAGATTTGATATAGATATATTAGAACTCCTGGAAATTTTGTGATATCAATATCCACCAAAGATCTTGGGTTGAAGCCACCGCCTTAGCTATTAAGCAAGTGTAAGCTCGTACGAGAGGGACACCTTGGTCTTCGAGATGTCACCCTCGTCTATTTGGCTGTGTCTACATCCTTAAGGAAATAAGCATCAACTATAGAGCCATCTCATCCACAAAGAATAGCTATAACTCTCAATTCAAAAATTCTAAATATACAAACAACATATCAAAATCTAGATAGTCTAATTTTCTAAGTATAGAAATAAAAATCTTTAAGAAAACAACAATAGGATTGAAAGATATCACAAATCAATGCTAACATTATCAAACATATCAATTAACAAGTATGATTGTTATGTGTATGCTGAAAAACCGATAACAAAATTCACTCAATGAAATTCGGTAAATCGGAGCCGAAACTGCATGGAAACATCTAGGTTAAATTTACAAGGAAACAAATCATGATAAAATAATGAATAAAGTACTGGATTCAAGATACATAAGAGAATAATTGACAGTTGACATGAACGTACAAATCATATGCAGTGATTTAAATAGGCATAATTCTACAAATCATATGCAGTAAATTCACTCAATACAAGCTGTCAAATGAAAGATAATTGAATATTGATAAGCACAGCAAAAAGAACCAACTACATCCAAAGGTTCAATAAAAAATTACGCTAAAATAAAGACAGTCTGCCTACCCATACTGGCTGCCCGCGTCCCATATTGACCTCTGCACTATCGTGGGTAGCGTTGGTTTGCAGAAAGAACTAGTAGTGCGGGTTTGCGGACAAAACTAGCTGTTGATGGACTGTAAGACCTCGTGAAGGTTTATTTCTGCGAGTGAAAAACTGTAATAGAAGACGGAAGAAGGCGAGGAAGAGCATCATACAAAGGGATATGCACATACGAGCAAAATGGCAACGCAAAGTTGCAAATTATCACACATATCATCAAGTTATGCAAATGATACATGAAACATAATATATCTAGCAGAAAACAAAAATAACAAAGTATAAACATCAACCATTGACAACAAACACGAACCAAATTATGAATAGGAATGATGTAGCCATTTTATCAAACAAACGAAAAGCATTGAAAAAGCACACAAGTAAATAGACTAGCCCATAAGACCTCATGCATCCTTGGATTCATGACTGGGACCTGATATCATCATAGCATGAGTCCAATCTATTTGAGCCCACCAATCATAAGGGAATAGAAATGAACCCAAAACCCATCGCAAAATAAAATTCATAAGAAGCAAAGGAAGCTGCATAGCTTCGAATTCACATGAACATGACAACAAATGATAGGATGACAAAGAGGAAATGCATGAATGGATTTTTATGTTGAAACCTCGCCTCCGACTCTCCAATCTGGGAATAGCACTATTGCTCCTTTCTCCACTTGATATATTTGCTTGCATTGGTGCGATTTTAAGGGTTTTGAATTGGTGGAGAGAAGGAAGTGAGCTGAATTGGGTAGATGGCTCATTCATCTCCTCTTCTTCTGCTTTGGCTCCAGAGCAAGGATTCCAACGCTTATGCATGTAGGACTGGAGCAGAGGTGCTTTTGTTTTGGTAGGAGAGAATGATGGACTTTGGATATGATATTTTGAGATCAAGGGTTTAGGACTGTATTTTCTTCGGTCTAAGGGTAATTTGGAAAAGAGAAAAGAGATTACATGGTCAAAGATGATTAATCAGGTATTTCTGACTGAGAAAGCTAATCAGGATTTAATGGTCAATGGTGATTAATGTTCATTCTGCATAGTGAAAGTGATTTTGTTGGATTTGAATTTTATTTTGATAGTTTTTGATGAATGCAAAGTTTGATTAAAAGTTAGTTATCACAACAAATTTGGCTAAAGCTTCATTCTAGAATTTTAATCAGAACCCAACTTTTCTCTAAAAACTACATATTCTAGCTTTTTTGTCAGCAGCTTTTTAATTCAAAACCATAAGAAAATTGATCATTACTTTTGTAATATCTATCAACACTAAGGGCCAATTGTGGATGACTATCATAGGTTAAGATCGTGGGTTGGGATCGCGTATTGCCGGCATGGGTTGCCACCGTGGATTGTCAGTATAAGTTGGAACTTGATTGTCTATAATTATAAACATATTTATTGGTAATCATGGTGGATTTGTGGCTATCCTCCTCATTATTATTTGTGGTTTCTCCCTGACACTCTGTATTATGTGGTATTTTGGCATTTTGCGACCCGTATATGTTTGAGACCCTAGGAAAGGAAGTAATGTTAAGGAAACACAGTGAAATGCATGCAAAACATGTCGTCGGCTCACCATACCTCCCCATATGCCCTACAACATTGTCAATCGTGTTTCTAGGTGATTGTCAGGGGTAGGATGGTGTTAAAGAGAGGGGTAGGCATGGATCGAGGAGGGAAACACACGCACAAGAGACAGACACACACACACACACACACACACACACACACACACACACACAGAGAGAGAGAGAGAGAGAGAGAGAGAGAGAGAGAGAGAGAGAGAGAGAGAGAGAGAGAGAGAGAGAGAGAGAGAGAGAGAGAGAGAGAGAGAGAGAGCACAGGAGAGGAGTCGGTGACTAGAGAAGGAGAAGAAAGCTCATCGACAACCAGTGTATGCGTCCCACCTCTCCTCTTCGTTTCTATTTCATGTAGAAATGATGAAAATGTGTAGATTAACATGAATTTATGATATGGTAAAGGTTTTCTAATTTATAGAAATTTTTAGAAGAATTTACACTAATTATTTGAGAATGGATTTATTATTTTGCCATTTGACCTCATCTTTGAATTTTTGTTTCTTGAGTTTCACATAATGGTTTCTAGTTATTTTTGTCCCTAATAGTAGATAACTCCAAGCTCTTCTATTTGGTATATTTTGCAAGATTTTTGGTAGCTCATGTAGAGATAGTTGTGAGCTCCCACTTCAAGTAATTTCTGTCGAGTCTTGTTACATATCTAGTTTGTTTATAAAAGAGTCGTTCGTAGGTGGCTACTACAGGTTGGCCCCATAGTTTGCTATTGTGGATGGGTCAGTTAGACCCTGTGGTGATCAGTTGGTTTGTGTTTTGGTGATTTAATCGTAGTTTTGATTTCATGGATAATTTGTGATATAAAATGTTTTAAAAATAATTTTAGAAAAAGAATGCATATGGTTTGAAAATATTTTCTGTAGTTTTTGGATGATGCCACAAGATCGTAGGATCGTACCAATAGACTAGGGGTGTTTAATACCTTTAAGAGGTTGGGTACGGGTCTAAGGTTGTGATTGTCAAGTTTTCCCAGTAGAGTCAGGGGCTCCAACCCCCTATATGTGTTGTTAGAAGAGTCCGGGGTTAAACTTCCCACGATTGTGGTGGTTACACTGTAGGGTCCGGAGTTCAAGTTGTTGGGGTACCCTAGGTGTGATATTGGTCAAGTCTAGGGTTAGAGTCCTTGAGTGCTAGGACACTAAGGGGTATTGATGGACGCACCTTGTGCTATGTCATATATAGAGCAGTTAGACTTCTACAGGAGTAAGCCTCCGCAGTAGTATAGTAAAGATCGAGGTTCGAGTCCTCGACGACTGCTTGTGGTTGGTCGGTCACCTATGACTAGTGTGACTCGATAGGATTTCGTACTGAGAGCATGAGTTGTGGTTTTGAGATGGTTTCAACTATGGCTTGCCTTTCTGGAAATGTATAAAGTGGTTTCAAAGATACAAATGATTTAAAGAAACTAAAGGTTATGGCTTTGAAAGGCATGATTTGAGAAATAGATTTTTCAAATGATTTATAGTTGTATTTTGAGATTCTAGTGTTACTTTCTAGTGTGGTTTTGATGTTGCTATGGATAACAACTATGTGTCCTTTGGGAGTTGTTGGTGGCAGCTTCAGTTCTTGGTCCTTCGAGGTTCTTAGCTTTTGGTTTTGGTAGGCACGTACTGAGTAACAATAGATGTCACTCATACATTTTCTTTATGGTTTTTGTATAGGTGTAGATTAGTGAAGTCACAGTCTAGTGTTAGAATACGTAGTTGGAGCCACATAATCGCACATCACAGGTCCTAGGTAGTGGTAGTAGTTTTTATTAATTATTAGCTTAGTAGTTTTACTTCTTGGTTTCTTATTTAATTATTTAATTAATATTTGCATGGATAGTATTGGTGTTAGTTTGAGTATTGGGGGCATTATAGATTGGTATCAAAGCTTAGGTACATCAAGTACGGTAGCTTAAGGTGTTTGGTCTAATGGCTTCATAAGACTACATAATATAGAATGACTGCACCTGATCCCTTTTTCGATTGTTTGTGGTTTCATGGTGGTTGCAGCATGTCGCTTTGAGGTAGAGGTAGAGAAAGGACTCCCTCATCAATCTCAGGAACTGATGAGGGAGGTGGATGGCATAGGATGTAGGTGGAGCTAAATTGCATGATTCGAAGGATCGTCTAGTCCCTCAGGAAAGAAAATAACGATAGGACTAAGGATGATCCATGGCTAAAGCAACTCAACTGTCTCTATGCTCCAACTTTCAACGGCCGAGGCAAACGTAAGGAGTGTATGGCCTGGCTGCTAAAGATCGAAAAGATTTTGGAGGACATGGAGTGTCTAGAAGAGAAATGGGTGCAACCAGTGACCTTCTAGTTTCAAGGTAACGCCGACTAGTGGTAGAGAGCCACGTGCTATTTGAAGTTCTCAAATTTTGACCTATTGATGATCTCTTGGGGAGACATCTAGGATGTCTTTTACGAGAAATATTTCCTAGATCATGAGAGGGATAGACTAGACAGAGAATTTAGAGACTTGAAGTAGGGGCAGCATGATGGTGGCTAAGTATGATGTAACCTTCTCTTAGCTGGAGCGGTTTGCGTAGTCCTTTGACATAGAAAAGCATAGAGCCAAGCGACCCGTGGAAGGTTTGAACTTGAGACTCTGGCTAAAGGTCATGGGCTATCGATGTTGAACTCTATTGGATGTGGTGAATCTGGTTGCCCAATTTAAAAAAGAGCACAAGTGCTATATAGAAAGCCAGTCCAAAGGGAAGGGAAAGATGTTTTGTAACGCCCCGATCCCAGGCACACTACCAAAACACAGTATCAAGCATAATTACACTAATTACAGAAACATCAAATAACTGTAACTAAGGCTCACCTTCAGGATCACAATGTGCGACTAGAAGCTCCAACTCCTGCACCGGAACTCGGCTGCACGCGGTCTGCACCTGAAAACCAAATAGCACGCGTGAGTGACATCTAAGTCACCCAGTACGCACCCCAAAACATATAAACCACAAAACTCATTTCTTATCATTTTTCAAAACTTGGTTTCCTCTTTTTGAAAATCATCCTTTCTTTTTATTAGACAATCACTTGGGAATTCAATCCCAATTCCGAACTCTTTTCAAAAGCCATGACTCTTTTCCTTTCTCAAAACATTTTGGAAATTTATTCCAAAATCACATTTTCTTTCAAAACGTTCCTTTACATTACTTTCAAAAACCTTTGGAATTCATTTTCCAAAACATTTCCCTTTTCAATATTTGGGATTTCTTCCCAAAATACACTTTCATATTCACATTTCTAACCAGATCCAACCTAAAATACAATGCCCCATTGGGCTCAAAACCAAATTATAAACACTGGCTGGCAACTGCTTAAAACATCATCATTTCTTTTCAGGAATTTAGGATCATTTCATCAATCCAATCCTGACCAAATCACATTTCTCTTTCTTTATTCATTTCCACTTTTCTTTACTGTTGTTACCTTGATTAGGGGTAACCAGGCACACAAGCAGTAGGCGAGGACATCCTTCAACTACCTTCTTGCACTGCCGCAATGAAATTCCTCGTGCGGGATGTCACCGCCCCGGCCAACCGGCTTCAATTTCATTTTCATAAGTGCATGGGGATATGTCTCTGTCTGACGTCTCAGTCGGTGACCCGAACAACTAGGTCCAATGTCCCAGGCTCAGCCTACACCGTCGGTGACCCGAACAACTAGGCTCAAAAGTCCAGGCTCAGCCTACATCACTACGAGCTCGGTGACCTGAACAACTAGGTATGAAAACCCAGGCTCAGCCTACACCGCTATGAGCTCGGCAACCACATTATCAGTGTTCCATTTCAAAACTCTTTGAATTTCCTTTCAAAACCATTTTCCATTTCATTCCATTCTTTTCGTTGTAGGACTCTATTTCCTTGCAACACTTGACCCTCCATTGGGGTCCCAACTCAAGCCATGAAAACCATGCTTAAAATCATAAATTGGTTCTCATGCCCAAAACCACATAAAACCATCTTTTTCATTCATTTATAGGGTCTAAAAGCCAAAACCACACCCAAATCCATTTGTTTGGGGTTCCACATGCCTCCATGTCATTACATGGGGAAACATCATTCATATAAACCCACCATACCATTAAAA
>JAMKQA010145877.1:0-10388 GCA_024699735.1 Posidonia australis | reverse complement strand
CATCACTGTAGCATGCTTTCACAATATCCACGAAATCCACACAAAACCCCATAAAATAGCATGATCACATCATAAACATGCTATTCAACTCATTCACATCATTTCCACATTTTATCATGATTTATACAACATTTTCATGCATTAAATCCATTTTTTCCCTAAAATGGCATATGCTGCTAACGGAAGAGAAGAGGGGATGAGGACGCGTACCTGGCTCCGGTGAGCCTCGCGTACCCTCCTCCGGTGGTGCGAAGCCTCCGCAGCAACCACCCACTCCTCTCGTTCCCTTCAACTTCTCTGTCTCTCCCCCAAGCAGAGCACCTCCTCTTAAAGCTCCTCGCCATGCCAGCCTCCCGGAATCCCGCCGACGCTCCGCAGCTGCTCGTAGCCTTGAGCGGAGGGGATGGATCGGGTAGTCCTCCCCCGCTAGCTCACGAGACTGGAACCAGGTTCGTCACGGGTGCGGAGAAGAGGCAACGGGTGAAGGCCTGGCACAGCTGGCCCTTGACCGGGTCAAGGCCCAAAACCCCAAGCCCCAAGTGGGTCCACCACAAGCACGGTTCTCAAGGAAGAACCAACCCACTGGCCTCGGAAAACACACCACAGGGGAGTAACCAGAGCACAGAACACAGAGGGAACCCACAACCAACAAACACAAATTGGATTTACCATTAATAAATCATAACAAATAATTACAAGAAATCCATGGTTTATATTAAAATGGAAAAAATCCAAGCACAAATGTTACAGATTGGTTTTGGGGCTAAGGCAATTTTCCTATGGCTCTATGTGGATATTTGGGAGATTAATACAAGTTCCTAGGTACAAGCATAAATAGAAAATTACATCAAAATAATTACAAATATTATTTATTTTTCTTCTCCTTTTCCTTCACCTTGAATTCTTCTTGGTAGCACATGGATCTTTTTCTTCTTCAAATATCGTACCTTTTATGCTTGAATCTTTTGAGTCTTTCAATGATCTTCCTTGCAAATATGAACTATGAAATATTCTCATAAAGCACATTAGTCTTTTGTTATCATCAAAATCAAGATAAGGCTAATAAAGCCAATAGTTGATAGTGCTTGTGGTTTGTCGGGATGACCTTTGTCTTCTCTAGATGCAGTTTTTTGCTCGATTTCTATTCCTAGGGTTTGTCCCCCATCGATTGGACCTCTACGGCTTGCCGGAGAAGAAGCACTTAATTGCCCTGAGTGGAGCTCTTCCTGAGATAATTATTTTTCAACGGTGCACTTGACTGATGCCTCGTGCTTTGTGTGGAACTTCTCCAGCTTCTCCCCACCTAATCTCTTTGTTATTAACCTTGTTAATTATTATGACTGGATATTAGACGATAAATGGCAATATTGTGGGGTTAACGATGTTATTGACTGCCGCTCTAATATTCACGCTGAGCTGGCACCCAATTTGAACCGGGCGGTTTTGCCTCCACTTAGCCTTGATGCATTTAATCAGGGTACGATTTCTATCAGTAACCCTTCGCCTTCTCTCTCAGGTGCCACCCACATCTCTGACACTGGGTTTTTTTTTGTAAAGGAGATATGTTCTCTAACAACTAATTCTTCTTCTTCACGAAACACACATTGCGACTCTTCTTCTTCCTGTATCAGTGGCTCCTGCTTTTCTCCTCTTGCCTCCCCTATCAAAACTCCTCAGAAGAATACACACGCTCAAGTCTCTAGCTTCTCGGAGCAATCTCTTGTACTCACTCCGGAGGTGTCTTTTACTGCTCCTGAGGACTCTTTGGATCGCTGGACAGTGGTGTCTCAACGGAAGACTATCCCGCCCTTGGTAAGATTTTGTCAAAAACAAGGGAGATGCTTCTCCTGTGGACTTCGAGGGCATACCAAGAAGTATTGTAAGTATTCTGGTACTGGCTTCAAGTGTGCATCTCCATTTCATTCGGTAGCTATTTGTAAATTTTTTAAGGTTTCCCATCCTACTACTACCTCTACTCCGATGGCTGGACTTACCCCTCATACACCGAAGGTCCTCTTTCCCTCCGAGGCCGTCTATGATCAGCTTCACCTTCTATCCTGCTATGCGATCATCACTTCCCACTCACCACACCTAACAAAACTTGCTCTGGAAGAGCACCTATGCACCAATTGGCCTGCCTTTATTTCTATAGAAGTCTTGGAATTTTCACCTGGTAAATTCTTCCTTAATTTTTATTCCATCTCTACTCGAAACGAGGCCCTAAATTTATATGGTTCCACTCTACAAATGCTCTCTGATTCATATGTTCCGTGGTCAGTTAATTGAAACGTTGTTTTCACCTTAAAAGAAGAAGGAATCTGGATTAGACTGGAAGACATACCTCACCACCTCTGGAACATAGACCTGTTCTCACATATGGTTTCTGAGTTTGCTAATATTCTAAAGGTAGACACCTCTCTAGATAGACTAAAATTCCTGGGTTTCGCTAAATTGAGAATCCACCTTCACCCCGGTAAAGAAATCTCAGATACTAGGTTTTTTCCTTTTGGAAGGATAGTCTATCCCATAAAATTCAGGCACTACTGGGATTTGTGCCCCTCATCCTATACAACCTTTGCTGCTCTTCCCCGATGGCCTAAAAATACTAGTGCATCAACTTCCTCTGCCCCTAGATGGATACCCCCTGTTCGTAGGCCTTTCAAAAACACCAAGGGTTGGAGGAGTGATAAAAATAGTAAGGCATCTCAACTGGGGAAGAATGTTTGGATCAAGAACATGAGCTCTACTTCTCTAGATCATCCTAACTCTGCCACTAACTCTGCGGGCCTACTCCCTACTCCCACCATTTCACCATTCCCATCTAGGGCTGCTCAGTCACCAACCACAGGCAAAAGCTTAGTTGAGAATCTTGGGCTTACTAATACTACTAGATTTGTGGAAGAGGAAATCAGGGCCAGGAATATTTCTTTGGCCAAATTTAAAAAGGTATTGACAGTTTTTGACTGCCTAGAACAAGATGACTTGGGCTCTGGAATTGGGGACATCCCCTCATCTCAGCCAACCACACCCATCCATACACCAGGTACCCCTTCTTCACACTCTATTAATACACATGTACCAAGTATTCTCTCTAATTCACCTACTGTCTCTCCTGTTTCTACTTCTACATCAAGTTGGTCAGAGGATCTTTCATATAATCATCTAGTTAATGATGCATTAACTTGGGATTCTTATGAGCAATTTTAAGACTTTTGCAGCGACATTGGAATTAATTTACAAACATTGAGTGAATCTAGAGTATTCCTCAACTCAATAAGATCTGATCATGGATTAGCCCCGGTCAACATAGATGAAATGACTAATATTGTGGAGAACTTTGAATCTCTACGTTTGTACTTTCAATCCTAATGATTATTGCTGCATGGAATATAAGGAGACTTGGAAATATTGGAAAAAAGGATTGTTAGGAATTTTATTAGAATAAGTAAATGTGATATAATTAAACGTAGTGAAACAAAAAATGAAAGCTATACCCCAAATTTACTTAGGACTTTGGGAGGGGGAAAATAAGTAATTGGACACACCTACCCTCAATTGAGGCATTTGGAGGAATTCTAATTGGTTGGGATGAAAGAATCTTTGACACTACATTTACTTGTCTGGCCACCTTCAGTTTTTCAATAAACTTCAGGAGCCATATGGATGGACTGGATTGGTAGCTTACAGGGGTATATGGACCCTGTGAACCCAGACTCAAACAAGATTTTTTCTCTGAGCTAGATAAATTGAGTAATCTGGTAAATGAGAATTGGGTGATTGGGGGGGACTTCAATATTACTAGGTATACATGTAAACATTCTATAAACTTCGGTTTATCTCCTGCTATGATAAAATTTAATGATTTTATTGACACCAACCTTCTCATGGACTTTTCTCCTAATAACTGTCAATATACCTGGTCTAATTTCCAGGCCCAACCTACTATGGTTAAGTTAGACAGATTCCTAGTATCCCCCAATTGGTCAAACTTTTACCCTGATTCCTTATGTGTTGGTAAGGTTAGGGTTGTTTCGGACCATATCCCAATCTCACTTGACACTAAAACTATAGACTAGGGGCCTATACCTTTTAAATTTTATAAGTCTTGCTATGCATAGAGAGGTTTCATGATTTTATCATTAATTGCTGGATAAATTCAAACATTACTTTCAATTTAGACTCTCCTTTTGCACACTTTGCTTTCAAACTCAAAGACCTTAAGAGACATATTAAGGCTTGGGTCACTCCCATCAGGGAGGAGAGAAGAAAAAGAGACTAGAGTTCATCGAAAATAGATCTTGGCTATAGATCAAATGTCAGAATCTCATGCATTAGATAATGATACACTGGAATTCAAGAATAAGCTAAGAGTTGAACATCATAGCCTTCTCTTTGAACAAGAAGTTTACTGGAGACAAAAATTTAGGATACAATGGCTAAAGGAAGGTGATTTAAATACAACCCTCTTTCATAATATGGTTAAATGTCGTAGAAGATTTAACACTATCACCTCTCTTCAAGCAATGGCATCTCCTTGACTACCCCCTCCCTAATTGCCTTGAACTTGAAAAACACTTTATTCAACAATTCAATAAGAAGACAGGGTGCAAGGTCTCTTTGAATTGGGACTCCCTACTGCCAAGGAAAATTCCCAATCCTGGTCTTCTTGAGGGAGTATTTACATTAGCAGAAGTTAAAAAGAGTGTTTTTGACCTTCCAAGTGATAAATCTCCTGGCCCTGATGGATATCCTATGGTGTTCTTTCAGGAGTTCTGGGAAGTCTTGAAGACCGATCTAATGGGTCTCTTTCATGATCTTTTCCTTTCTCAGGACAGTGATATTCTTAAATCAATAAATCAAACTTTTATAGCTTTAATTCCAAAAAAGGAAGGTGCTTAATGCATTAAAGATTATAGGCCAATCAGTTTGCTCAATAGCACCTATAAGATCATTATTAAATGTTTGGCTAGTAGATTTACTCCAGTCCTTAATAATACAATTGATGACTCTCAATGTGCCTTCCTTTCTGGAAGGAACGTTGGGGACTGTTTCCTGGTTGCACAAGAAACCTTAAATTACATGAAAGTTGCCACTGTCCCAGGATTTATTCTTAAACTTGATTTTTAGAAAGCATTTGATAATGTAAATTGGGAATTTTTACTCAATTCACTTAAGGAACTTGGTTGTGGTAACAAGTGGATCACTTGGATCCATATGTGTATTTCTTCTACTAGGTTCTCCATTCTTCCAAATGGGTCCCCTAAGGGATACATTGGTGCTTGTAATGGACTTAGACAAGGGGACCCCATATCTCCTCTTTTATTTATTATTGTTTCTCACATTCTGAGTAGATAAAGGTCTTATTTCTTGGATCAAGTTCCCAAATAGGGGCCCATATGTGATAAATATCCAATATGTAGATGACATCATCCTCTTTCTTTCCTCTGATAAAAACAATATAGTAAACATTAAAAGAATTTTATGCTGTTTTCAGACTTGTTCTGGACTGAGGATGAATTTTCAAAAATCTTCCTTCACTGGTGTTGGCATTTCTGGGACTTTATTGGAACACTGCTGTGACATTCTAGGATGTCAAGTTGCAGATTTACCTATTACCTATCTTGGACTTCCTTTGCATCATAGGAAGGCCACATATAAGAACTGGTCACTAGTCAGTGAGAGGATCTCTAACAGATTGTCATTTTGGAAGGCAAAATTTCTCTCTTTAGGTGGGAGATTAACCATTGTTAATTCTATTTTTCTGCAATCCCAACTTATTTTTTATCTGTATTGCACTTCTCCTCAAGAGTTGAACTTGAAATTGACCGACTTAGGAGTAGTTTCCTTTGGAAGTCTGCTTCCCCCAACAATAAAGGTTATCATCTAGTAAAATGGGCAGTATTTTGTAAGCCTAAAGAACATAAAGGTTGGGGCATAACAAATCTTAGGAACTTTAGCTTAGCACTGAAATGCAAGCTCCTATGGCAACTGCAGACTCATGCACCCAACTTGAAATGGCCTTCTCTATTAAAAGCCAGATATTTTTCTAGGTCTTGGCCAGGGACTATTCTCAACACTTCAGAAAGAAGGTGTTCCCCAGTATGGCAAGCATTAAAAGCTTGTTTGAATATCTTTAACTGTTTTACTAGATATGAAGTTGGCAATGGTGAAAACACAATCTTCTGGCTAAATAAATGGATAGATGGAATCCCTTTGAAACTTAAGTTTCCTGAGCTGTATACACTTGCTAAACATAAAAAAAAGCATCTGTTAAGAGAGTAATGGAGCAGTTTAGGGCGGATTACCAGGTCCTCTTTAAAATTAACCATATCTCTGAGATCTCTGGTAATTTACATACCATCTAATCACAAGCTAATTAGCTTGTTGGAATGATGGCTAGGGTTCAGTTGCAATTGGATACAGATAATTTTTTTTGGAATCCAAATGCTATTTACAAATTCACTGTGAATTCATGTTATAAAATCATAAATGATGGAGGCATCAGATTTCACCTACATGAGAAAATATGGAAGGCCTAGGTGTCATTTAGGATTAAACCTTTTATTTGGCTGTTGGTATTTAACAAGATTCTGACTAAAGAGAATTTGAGAAAAAAAGGATGGAATGGGTAGGACTTGTGCATTATGTGTAATACTTACTATGAAACAACTTCTCATCTGTTTATACATTGCTCTTTTGCAACAGCTATCTGGAAATTTTTTATCAATAAACCTTTATATCCAGTTTTTTGTAGTGTTGATGATATGTTCAGATATAGACCTGAATGTATTTTTGATTTATCTGAATCTGGGTGGAATATTCTTATTCCTGCTGTAGCCTGGAGTATTTGGAAAGAAAGGAATAATAGAACTTTCTGTAATATATCCAATTCAAGTAAGTCAATTACATTCAATATTATCTCCCTTATGTATTCTTGGATAGAAAATTTGGGTATAGGTTTCGAAAGGGAGGAGTAGTTTCAATCAGTTACAAACATGTAGAATTCCTGGAATACTGTTCAGCCACGTGTTGAAGCCTCCTCAGCAAACAATCTGGTGTCTCTTCTTCCTCCTCCTACTAACACTCCTTCCAATGTCTCAGCTGAGCCCCCCCTTCTGTGCATAACTCCAATGAGGATGCCACTGCCTGATTAACTTCTTTTAATCAGTCTGTTTAATCAATTTGGACTTGGAGTTGTAATATTACTAGAACTACTTGGACATCTGCCACTTCGATTTGTGGAAGTGGATGCCTTTTGTTTTGGGGCCTGCTGTGTTTTTATGGCCTTTGTAATATTTTGGACTTACTTTAGTTCTTGGTGGTGGATTCATAGCCAGGAACTTAATACAATGTTATTAACGTTACCAAAAAAAAAGAAAATTCGGAGTTGTCTTATCAACTAGGAAGTCTGCCTTTTTAGGGAAGTGACGGTACTGTTTACCTTTGTAAGTATTTGTTATCTTATATTCCCATGAAATGGATACCTGAAAGATATTTTGATAATAGTTTTTTTTACAAACAGTAGTATTTTTTTCTTCTCTTTGTAGTTCGCGAGATTCAAACCTAGAAGGGAAATATGAGTTCCACTTCTCCTGATTAACTACACTATAGCAATTGGTTATTTTGTTAATAGTCAAATTAGATAGATAAAAGGTTGAAGCCATTCAGAAGGCAACCTAGACTACAAGACTAAACCTTTAATAAGTGTTTTTATTCAACCTTGGTAATTTTTCATTTGTGTGATATTTTTAGCATTACATTAGTTGGTCATGTTTCCATTTCTTGAAAGGTAAATGTGTATACCCGATTCCTCCTGAAAGTTGTGTGTATCTTCGATAGACAGACCTTGCAAGATTATTAGAAACAAAAGTGATTAGTTAGAAGTCCAACATTGTTGATCACAAGCAAGCTTCAAATCAAATATGTTATTTGAGTTCTAAGTCTTTGAAGTAGATCGTAAGAATCAAATGTTGATGATGAAACAGAATTAAAGACTTACCGAGTGAAATGGCATACCATTTACTAGCACACTTGGCACTTCAAGTTAGCTATGTGACGATGAATGTAACCTTCAGGTTGTATTTCCACTGATGGTTGCCAAGATGATTACCTGAAGATTACAATAACAAAACTTTAACTCTAAAACTACACTAATACTACTATTAAGGTAAGCTACAACAAGCTACGCTTAAGTGCTAAAGAAAGTAAAGCTTACAAAATGATTTTTTCAATCTCCTCCTTGTGGTTGATTAAGCTCTTTTTATAGTTTGATTGGCTGAATCATCAAGTCGTAGTCCTCCATTCTCTTGCCCATGACAAAATGTTGGCAGTAAAAGCTATTTTAGGTCCACAGTCTCGAGATTAGCAATGATCGAGCAATTGACTGGTACTGTTAATCTTCATGTTTCGTTGATTCCTCGTTTAAGTTCAGTGAAACGTTCACTCTGTCATCGAACTTCAACCCATTTTATTTGGCATCAATAATTGCCCCTTGTGCTTTTGTAGCTAGGGTTCTTGAAAAATTGCAAAATGCCAATTCACTTGTTGACGACTCTTTTCCTTTTCCCCAATGGCAGTGATTCTTCTTTCAAGATCACCTGTCACATTCTATGATTTCCTCGATAAATGTGATATGTTGTTTCAAATATCTGATTTTCCCACAAGCATGCTCTTTCCCTATCATATAAAGCAACTCCCTTTTCTTTCTTTCTCTCTTCCACCTTACTCACATTTCTTCTTTCTCAAGCTTCAACGTCCTTTCTTTGATCATTCCAGTGTTCTCCCATCCTCAGTTTTTTTATCAACAATGGGTAGGAAGCCTACTACTGTTAAACCTTCTTCTTCTTAGCCTAGGAGCGCCATCCAACAATTCCCAAAGCATGTCACCCCCTAAGTATTCTGAACGTCAGATTTTGGTGGCCTTTGCCTAGGTCCTAGGGTTACATCTGATGCTTTCCATCTTTTCTCTAATACCTTTTTCCAAGACCTTCATTTTCTTTGTAGTCCCTCCAATATGCACTGGATTGAGGATTGTCCTATTAGTACCTGGCCTTCAGTCACATTGGACAGGGAACTTTGGTTTAATAGGGTTTACCCTGTGTATGACAAATCCTGAAAAGCCATTGGTATCCATAGTGTGCTGTGGCTTTCCCACCTTTCACTTAAGTTGAATGTCCCCCTTTTGTCTATTGTGTTGTGTTTGTGGTCCTCAAAGTATAATGCTTTTATGTTTTGATTCAGTTCCATGACCATTACCCTTCTTGACGTTACTGCTATCTTGGGATTTAGACCCGTAGGAAAACGTCTTGAAGAACTTGATGACCTTCCTTTCTTTGATATCAAGTTCAATTCAAAGCTCCTCTCGTATGCCAAATTCACTCAACCCTACTGTTGTTCAATGGATCCTATTACCCCTCAAGAACATATCTTCTTTCTCTATATTGGTTATGCAAATATGTCTTTGATGTTCTACCAAGTGCATAGTCCTTACTTACACTTTCTTGGCTGCTGCTGTTCATCATGGTAAACCCATATGCTTGGGTCCTACTGTTCTTGCTTATATCTATTGAAAGTTGTATAATCTAACAATTGAACATGGTAGCTAGGGTCCCATATAGTTTGTCTAGTTTTGGCTTCTCTCTTACTTTCCATTCCTTAGGCCCCCACTACTTTCTAACAACCCTACTCCCATTCTTAGGAAAAAATATTCTCTCACCCATGACAACCCATACACTTTTGTCGATTGTTTCTCCTTCTATTACAACACTTTCGTCGTTCAATTCACCCTATCCAACATGTCCATCTCCAGGATCCTGGTCTACTTCCTGCCTACATCCACTTTTGCTATTCGTTAGAGCTTGTAGAGACAAAGCCTCAAGATGACATATAGTGTAGTTTCCTAACTGCCTATGACATTTTGTATTAGGTTATCACTTTCAATGACAAATTACAATCTCAGTGAAGGAAACTCAAGATAAGCCTCACCAACCTCAAAGCTTACAATCCCCATCTAACTAGCTACTAGTTTGGCTTAGTTAAAGAGAAATCTTATCTAGTCGTAAGTTTGCTCTTCCAATCCCAATGTAGAGCGAAACTAACTACTCATGAGGCCATCCTTGACGTTCATCACCAACTACATGTGGACTTCCACTTCAACCTTTCCTAGCCCTATGTAGTACATACTTTAGACTTTACTTCTTCATGGAATTTTGTGATTGAGCATCCTCTCTCATGTCCTTTGGATTGGTTTCTTTCAAAGCTAGATGTTTTTAAGGATTGTGACACTGTAACACCCTAAACCCGGGCACGTTAGCAAAACACAGTATCACAAGCCTACTTACACAAAATTACAGAACAAAAGGACTGTAACTAAGGCTCACCTCTAGGAT
>JAMKQA010145876.1:0-10950 GCA_024699735.1 Posidonia australis | reverse complement strand
ATGAAATATTCTGATTTTTTAAATAATTATAAAGAATTACTAATTAATATAATTATATATCAAATTATTAACATTAAGATTCAAAATAATAAAATAAACTTGAAAAAAACTTTAAATCTATGCAATATTATGGTAGATCTGATTAAAATTTAAGTTTATACTTTATATCTAAGTTTGCATGTGAACTTAAAAAAAGGGATTTAAATGGAAATTGTTTTAAACAATACAATTTTGTTGTAGTATAACATAAAAGTGGTACATGAATACTAAAGTAGTAATATTAAGTATGGGATAAGTATATTAAAGATAATAAAATTAAATCAACAAATGAAATTACAAAAGTCTTCTAAATTACAAATCACGTAAAAAGTCATGAAATTACATGCAAAAATCTAAGATCTAACAAATTGAAATACACCAAGTATAATTATTCCTAATTTTTACTATCATTCTTGATGTTTTTTAAATTTTCTTGATTTTTAAATAAATTATGAAATAATCTTATTTTTTAAAAAAATTATAAAAATTTACTGATTTTATAGAATCATTATGTTAGATCTATTGTTTATGTAATGAATTGAAATATTATTAGGTTAAATCTTTATTTTTTAATTACTTACAAAATAAATATAAGAATTTCTTAAATAAAAGGAAAGTTTTACTCCAAGACAACGGCTATAAAAAAGGGAGAAAATGATGGTTATTGTTAATGCTTCATATATATTTTTAACTTATTGAAACTTGAAAGACAGTAAAACTACTTTTGCAAGAAAGGACTTAAAAAAAAAAGCTAGAAGATAAGAGATTTTTTTTGAAATTTTGTTATAAACTACCTTATCTTATAAACCACATTCTCTTTTTCATAAGAGAAAAATAAGACATTAGACACAAACTTTAAAACAAAACATAAAGGGTTAAGACAACACAAGTTAAAATAAAATAAAATAATAATAATACTGTTCAATCTTTTTTTAATAAAAAAAATGCATAACCTATTGTTTTTATCATAAACGTTAACCCATAGTTTTTATAATAAGATTTGATTTATCAAATTACAAAAATCTACTCGAAGTTATATTAGTCAGCATAAGCTGAAACAAAATATAATGCGCAAAGGTTGTTTGCTCGGTTGGGGTCCCTGTGATGCTTAAGTTGGTGATTGTATTTGGATTAGCTGTAAATCACGTTTTTGGTGGAATCAAGAAGTTATATTAGACAGTATAAGTTGAAACAGCATAAGTTTCGATGGCGTGTTGCGGGAAAGGGGGTGACGAAGGGATGACGAACCTGATTGTAGATCGTAGCAAACGACGACGGAGGGCGACAGATTGCGAACGTGAAAATCGAAGGACGACACTGGATTGGCGGACGACGACGACGACGATGGCAATCGGAGCAAACGACGACAGCGGACTGGTGGAAGACGTTAGACTGGCGGACGACGGGCGACGCTGGAGGACTCTTGCTGTAGGAGATGGCTGGACGGCGCAGATGGCAGATGACGGGTCGTCGACGGAGATGAGTGGTCGAGGCAAGGGTAGACGGCGTATAAGGGAAGATGGTACATTAACAAAGGAAAAGGGAAAGCGCAGGTGATGAGGTAACGAAGGAAATCCGTTCGTTTTAAAGGCAAAGCAGAGGATCATGGGTTGTTGGGAAGGTGCGTCGTCAGTGTCGGCTTGTGGGGAAGGTGCGTCGTCAGTGTCGGCTTGTGGGGAAGGTATGTCGCCTGTGTGACTGTGTCGAGCTATGTAGTGTTTAAAAAAGCCAAACCTCCACCGACACTCACCGATACTGTTGATATGCGTTGAAATATCCACCGAAAGCAGGTATGTTGCGACATACCTTTGTATTTCGTTTCCTTATTTTCATGAACCGATACGTGTCAGCGAAATATCACCGACACGGATCGACATTTGATTCCTTGGTGTGGAGGTATGAGACTTTTTCTTAAGTATCGTGTGGAGGGTACCGTGAGGAGGCATACCATGTGGTGGTCAGTACGAGTGGGACACGCGTCTCGTAGTTGGTAGCGCGAGTGAGACAGGATTGTCTTCTCAAGAGGGGTTGGCTTTGTGAGGGTTCTTCAGGTAGGAGAATTGCGGGATGGTGGTTAGTTCCTACACAAGGTGGCACACCGTGGCAGGTCAAACGCCGTGGTCGTTTCTTGGTAGACTGCTTGTGGCCAGTGTTGTCTGCTTAGCGTCGGGCAGTTTGACACATGTGCTTGTGTTTGTGTTTTGTGTAAAGTCCTGGCAGGTTATAGGCCTAGAGGAGGTTGTGGCTTGGCTTCTGTTGAGGCGTAGTGTTTTGGGAGCAGTGGTTTTGTTGTTTTGGGAGCAATGGCTTTGTAGTCTGGAAGCAAAGGCTCCGTAGTTTGGTATTGTGCTTGGGTTCAGAGGAGACCATGTTGTGTAGAGCAGAGTCTCTATAGTTGTTCTTTGGTGTGGTTTTGGGCTTGAGATAGCCAAAGAAGCCTTCTCGGGCATGCATAAAAGGTTTTAAAATTGCACGCACATGGTTTTGAAAAGGAAAAGAAAAGAATAGTTTTAAAGGGATGATTTTGTGATTTTGTGGCCTGCCAGGCAGTGGTAGATTGTCTGGTTTTGTGTTGTGACATCCGAGAGGGATGTCAATGCTTGTGTACTGAGCATCAGTAGATTGTCCTTTTGGTTTGACGACATCTGAGTGTGATACCTGTGCTTTATTGTCCTCGGCATAGGTTGTTGAGTTGTAGGTGGGGTGCGTGCTGGGTGATCGTTGAGTGGTCATTTACGTGTGCTTTGTTTTGTATGTTTTGACAGGTACAGGATAGTAGCTACTGTTTGCTAGTGTATATAGAAGGATTCACGCTGCCATATATCAGGGATTCGATGAGTATTTGTTTAGTTTTATTTCTGTTGTTTAGTGGTTTTATTTTATTATTGAGAGCACTTAGCCTTAGTTGCATTATTAGTGTAATTGTTAGTCAATAATAAAGATAAAAATGATTAAAAATGGAAAATTGTAGTTAGATTTAGTGGTAACAACTTAAAGGTCGTTACATAAAGCAAAAGCCTTAACCTAAAGAGAAAATAAACAAAAACCCACCTCCACCCACTAGCCTGCCATTGTCCATCCATTTCGCTGCCATCTAGGCAGCAGTCCAGCCTTCAAGAGCCTCCCTTTTGGCCATTCCAGCCTTGCTGAGCCGCTCCTCTAGTTACTCTAGGCCCTGCTAGGCATTGCTGTAGCAGCCGTGCCGTCTCCGTCTTCCTCCTCCATCAATGTTGATGAGTTCTTGGGCAACCAACAACTGTGTGCAATCGATCGTTGATTGTTCAGTCATGTTTTAGGCTGTCTCCAATCCAATTGCATGGTGAATGTACCTAGGGTTGTGTGTGTGCCCTAGGTGTGAAGTTTAGTGCATTTTTTGGCTATTTAGCAAGTTTTCTGCAGTTTTTGGTCAAAATCAGACCATTTCTACCTTTTTCAGTGAGTTTTTCTTTCGACACCAATCAGATCTGTTTTTTTTTATGGCCTCCTCATGTAATGCTTGCATTAGAGGTCTATTGCTACCTCAGTAAAGTTAGATGGGAATAATTACTTGTTGTGGTCTCAAGCCTATGAGACATTTGTGGGAGCACATTATAAGATACAACATATTATACATCGTCCACCTAATGTGAAAGTTATCGTTTACGAGGATTGATTGGCAGATGATTGTGTAATGATCTCATAGTTGGTTAATATTATGGACGTGAAGGTATCATGCAGCGTGATGCTTCTCAAGCTAGTCAAGAAGGTCTAGGACACACTACACAATACAAATGGCATTGGAAAGAACATTGCTAAAGTTTTTAAGATCCATGAGCAGTTGTTTACTCATTGGCAGAGGAGCTCTCAGTTCAAGAGTTCTTTAATACTCTTAAAGTCTCACTTGACGAGTAAGAGGTCATCAACCATTTGTTTCTAGCTACCATTACGAGAATGTGGGAGTGTAGGGAAGAGTTGGCCATTGTGATCTTTCTACTGAATTGGTCTCAATCTCAAATTCATGGATAGATCCTTAGGATCAAGACAATTCCTACACTTCAGTTTACTTTTTCACGTACCTTGTGGATTTCGATTGTTACACTAACTACAATTTCGGATCAGTCGACTATGATTTGCTGAGGTTGTGGTCGTGGTAGATCCTTTGGAGGAGGTTGGGACACACATTCTACTGATAGGACTGCTTGATGTAATATTTATGGGAGGACTAACTATACTATTGATAGGTGTTAGGACAAGTATTGTAGATCTCCTTAAACTCAGTATACTTCTTTCAAAGATAAATTCTCTTGATTAGTCGCCACAGACAGTGACTCTCTCAAGCTAATTATGATAAGTTTCTTCATATACAAGTTGATCATTCCACTGCTATTGCCTCCCATGCCATCACTTTATGTACTTGGGCTCTGTTAGCTTCTAGGGATAGTTCTTAGATAAAAGACTCTAGAGCTTCCTCGCATTTGTAAGGTACTTGAGACCTTTTCACTTACCTTTCCCATATGTTCGACTGTTGCTATTGTCGATGGTTGTAGTTGTTAGGTGTCTGACGAGAGGATTGTTCAAGCTTCCTTTCAAGTTCATTTTAGTAAAGTTCTATGTATACCTAACTTTCTTGTCAATTTATCATTCATTAGTGACATAACAAAATAGTTGTATTGTTGTGTGACTTTTTTTCTCCTTCCATTTGTACTTTTTAGGATCTGTAAACAAGGAGAAGGATTGGTTTAGACTGTAAGCATAGGTACGGGATGTACTTACTTGTTTATGATAAGATATCTTAGGATTTTTCATTCATTACTTCATTGATGGAGTCAACTCTTTTGTGGCATTATTGTCTAGGTCACCTATCTCATCAGAAACTTCAGTAGACTCTTCCATAGGTTTCTGTTCAATCTTTTAGTTGTGAGTTGTTAGAGGAAAACACAGAGATAAGATTTTATTGATCAACTCTAAGTACATATATATAGTGATAAGGGTATCTATATAGAATAAATAGATATCCATATAACTACTCAAAAATAATCTATTTAATAATTTTAACACTCCCTTTCAAACTGCAGCATACAAATTAACTATGTCTAGCTTATTACAAAAAGATTTGAAAAGGTCGACAGCTATAGCTTGGGTAAACACATCTGCAAGCTAAGTAGAGGAAGTAGTAAAAGGAGTAGTGATCAGGTTATCCATAATTGCATTTCGTACAAAGTGACAATCCACCTTAAGGTGTTTGGTTCTTTCATAAAACATTGGGTTATTTGCAATGTAAATGGTTGCTTGGTTATCACAGAACATAGGCATAGCCTTCTTGAAAGGAAATCCAATCTCAATAAGGAAGGATCTAATCCACATCATTTCTTATGTCGTTTGGGTTATAGCTCTATACTATGCTTCGACACTTGAACGAGAGACAATATTCTGTTTCTTGCTTCACTAGGTAACTAGATTGTCTCTTACAAATGTACAGTGCTCAGAAGTTGATTTTCTATTGCTTCGGTTGCCTGCATATCTAGAGTCAGAATAACTAGAAACATCCAGATGACTATGGCAACTGTATCGAAGACCTTGGTCAAGAGTATTTTTCAGGTAGGATAGGATTTGTAAAGATGTCTTCTAATGTACCTCCCTAGGCTGATGCATGAACTAACTAACTAGACCAATTGGTCGTGTCACTGTAAGATATATCAAGTTTCCAACCAGGTGCTTGTATCTCCCTACATCTTTAAGAATCTTAGAAGATGTGTTCCATAAATCCAGGCTAGAATTAACTAGAGAACTAGATGGTTTGCACTCAAGCATGCCTGTCTCCTTTAGCAGGTCAAGTACATACTTTCTTTGAGATAAGAATATTCCATCTTTGGCATGAGCAATCTTTATTTCCAGAAAGTATCTAAGTCTTCTTAGGTCTTTTGTTACAAAATGCTTCTTAAGGAATGCTCCGTTTTCATCATTCCCCACTTTGTCACTACCAGTAACTAGAATGTCGTCCATATAGATAGTTAGAATAACTCAGTTTGTAGATCTCTGCTTAATAAATATTGAGTAATCAGAGTTGCATCTCTAAAAGCCAAATTGTGTTACAATTGTACTGAATTTATTGAACCATGCATGCGGATCTGCTTGAGGCCATATATTGTTTTGTTTAACTTGCATTCTCGTGTCTCTCCCTGAGCAACATACTCAGGATGTTGCTCTATAAAGACTTTCTCAAGCAGATCACCATATAGAAACGTCTTTTTAACGTCCAACTAATACATGGGCCACTTTTAATTGACTGCCACAGAGAATAATATACAAATAAAATTGAGTCGGGTTACAGGAAAAAAAGTTTCAAAATAGTGAACTCTATATGTTTGTGTGAAACCACACGCTACATGACGGACTTTGTAGCGATCAACTGTGGCATTGGAGTTGTATTTAATAGTGAAGACCCAATGACAACTAACAATTTCAGTATTAGCAAGTTGTGTGACATGCTCCTAGGTCTTACGAGACTGTAAAGAAGACATATTTTCATCCATGGTCGCTTTCTATTGAAGTATTTGTAACATCTTTTGATACGTCTTGGGTACAAAAACAAATGATAAAGACAAAGCAAAAGTTAGATACATAGGATGTAGATGATGATCGACAACAAAGTTACAGATGGGATGTACAATCCTATGAGTACCTTTTTGAAGGACAATCAGAAGGTCAAGGAAAGAAGCAGGGGCAGGAGAATAACTAGGAGCAAAAGGGACTAGACCTGCATCAATGGAAGTAGACAGGTCGAAGCCTTGAGCTAATAGCGGTGACTGTTGTCGTGGTAGTCGAGTATAAATCTGTAAAGGAGGAGCAGTAGAAGATGAAGGCATAGACTGAGGAACAGACTATGTAATAGGGATATCCAATGGTAGAGGAAGGAAGAGGGGAGCTGTAGAAGAAAAAAAAAGCGTGCCTTTAAACAATGTGACATCTGCAAAAATAAGATATTTTCGACTCACTTGATCAAAGTAGTGATATCCTTTCTGAGTCCAAGAATACCTGACAAACATACACCGGATAGACCTGAGAGAAAGCTTATCCAAATTCGAACAAGTATCCTGAACAAAACATACGCACCCAAAAACATTTGGTGGTAGAGGAAAAAGGGATTTCTGGGGAAATAAGAAAGAGTGAGGAATGTTGTCATGAACAGAGGAAAGCATTCGATTAATGAGATGACATGCTGTAAGAACCGCATCAGTCTATAGCTACGAAGGAACTTTCATCTGTGTCATGATTGTTTTAGTAACATCTAATAAATGTCGATGTTTGCGTTCAACGACATCATTCTGTTGCGATGTTCTAGTACACAAGGTTTGATGTAGGATTCCTTGAGCTTCACACATACGAGAAATATCACGTTGAACATAGTCAAGAGCATTATTAGTGTGAAACACATGCAATGGTTTGGAAAATTGGGTTTTTATTTCATTCAAAAAAAAATAGATAACATTGACTACTTGAGTGCGATTCTTTAGAAAATAAACCCAAGTCATTCTAGAAAAGTTATCAATAAAAACAATAAAATACCTAAAACTTTGAACAGATTCAATACGACAAGGATCCCACACGTCAGAGTGAACCAATTCCATAGGAGCACAACTTTATTTGTTTTGACGTGCAGGATATGAGGTTCGACGATGCTTCCCAAGTAGTCAAGACTCACATTGAAATTTATTGACGGATAAAGACTCTGGTAAAAGACTTTTTAACTTCTCAAAAGATCGATGGTTAAGACGACAATGTCACAAAAAAGAGGACTCAACAGTGGACGTTGTATACGTAGAGGTAGTAGGTGTCGTGCGATTATTGACATAGTATAAATGATTTCATTTAGGTCTCGAAACAATATACTTCCCAGTCCACAACTCCTGTATAAGAAGATGAGTAGGAAAAAAAGGTTACTGCACAGTTATGTGTTTTGGTAAGTTGGCTAACAGAAAGTAAATTAACAGGAAAATTTGATATATAAAGAACATCATACAAAGTGAGGTTATTGGAAAGAGACACATTTCCTTGTTCGTGGACAGGTAAACGTGTTCCATTAGTAATCATAACAGAGGAGGTAGAAACAGAAGTAGTTATGGAAGACAAAGGATGGCGAGTACTGGACATATATTTTGGCGTACATGAATCAATCACCAAATCAACATCAAAAGTTGTGAACAATATTGGCGTACATGACGGAGTAACGTGTGTAGCAATTGTAGTAGTCTATGACTGAAGGAAGCGAGTATACTCTTCTTGAGAAATGGTCACAGTATCATCGGAGTTGGGAGGAGGGTGGGAGGTGTTTTAAGTAATATTATTAGCTCAGTCTGGTTTGTCGAATTTTGCCCAACACCGATCTGTTGAGTGATTTGTACGACCATAATGATCACACTTAAGATTACTCCTGTGGTTGCCACATCCTCCTTTAGAATCACAGTCCCATCCACGGCCTTGACCACGACTACGACCAGATATAATTAAGGCAGATTGATCGCTATGTACCATCGAAGTCGCAGTAGAAACATGTAGAACGCGAGAGAAGGCAGATGTCAATGATGGGATGGAATCAGTATCAAGAATGTGGCCACGCACCTGAGAGGCAAGTTCGAGACAAAGTGTCGATAAAAATTTCGCAACTGCAAGCTTTTATCTGTACTAACGCATAACCTGAACATTAAGAACCAAAGGCTGAAGAATTTCAAGTTCATCTAGAAGAACCTAAATAGAAGTATATAGATCTTGAACAGACTGGTCTCCTTGCTGTGAAGAGAAGAACTAATCATATATCTCAGTAATCTAGGTAATATTCTTGTCTTAAACATATGTAGTTTTCAAGGTATCCTAGATTGTTTTGGTAGTAGAAAGCATAACTACACCATGAGAGATATGGGACTCCATGCTATTTAACAGCCAAGTAATAATAATATAATCAGAGACTAGCCAATCATCGTACTTTGTAGACTTTTGATATGGAGGATCATGAGTAATACACTTGATTTTTTTATGGGCTCCTAGAAAAACTTGAATGGACTTTGCTTATATAAGATAGTTTTTACCATCAAGCTTTACAGATGTTCCATTGAGAGTACACAGTATAACATCCCCAAAAGCAGGGATTGAGGAGGAGACCATAAATGCAAGAGTACGTGGAAATAGGGATAATAACAGTAGGGAGACAATAAAGTATCACATAAGAAAAGAAACCATAGTAGTGGCAGAGAGAAAACATAGCCTAGCAAATCATCCCTGACCGGTGACGAGGGCTGCTCATGTCACCGGAGGGGGAAGAGACGCCCGTTGGAGGACGAGGAGAGGAGATCAGCAGGTAGGATGTCCCGAGAGTGGCCTGAAGGGTTGGTCGTGCATCGTCGGTCGCTGGAGAGGCCAATTAGGTCGGCTGTGCCGGTTGGAGAAGCCGACAGTGGCTGACGACGTTGCTGAAGGTGTCAGAGGAGGAGTTGATGGTAGAAGGGCCCTGCGGAGGGAGGAGAGAGATCGACGAAAGTGTTAAAGGGTAGGAGAGGTGCTGGGAGTGGTTGATGGCGGCAGAGAGGAGGTTGGAAGATACCGATGGTGGTAAGGAGGGGGCCAGATGTGGCCGGTGGCTAAAGAAGGGGGTGGTGGTGGAGAGAAAAAGACTAGGGTTTGGGTTTGATGAAAAAGAAATCTAGTGCTCTAATACCATGTTAGAGGAAATCACAGAGATAAAATTTTATTGATTAACTCTAAGTACATATATATAGTGATAATGATATCCATATAGAATAAACGGATATCTATATAACCATTAAAAAATAACCCATCTAATAATTCTAACATGAGTCATATCACTTAGGTAAGCATCATTGTGCTACCTACAAGCGTCAGTCACTTTTCACGACTCAGAGTTAGTTTGAATTGATTTATTGTGATATTTGGGGTCCTGATCGTGTTTCGTCTATTCTTGGATTTAGATATTATATTATGTTTATTGATGATTGTTCAAGAGTGCCTTGGGTCTATCTTTTTAAAGATAGATTCAATGTCTTTGATGTTGTTAGAAACTTCTTTTTAGAAATCATAAATCAATTTATTGTTACTCCAATAATTTTTCGTACTGATAATGTTTTGGATTTTGTTCAAAAGGATCTTCGCAGTTATTGTGCATCCTTGGGTATTCTTCGTCAGCCTTCTTATGTGTATACATGTCAACAAAATGATATGATTGACTGGGAATATAGACATGTTTTGGATATGGCTCGCACTATTATATTGAATATTTGTGGTATGATATTGTTTTTACTTTTGTATACTTCATTAACAAAATGTCTTTCACTCTACTTAGAGGAGAGGAACCTCTTCGACGATTCTGTCTAGATAAGGAGTTGTTTTCTTTACTTTCCTAGAGTATTTGGTTCTGTCGTCTTTGTTTAAGATCTTACTCTGGAATTTGACAAGTTAGCTCTCAGATCACTTAAGTGTGTCTTTGTTGGTTATTTTAGGACTTAGAAGGGTTACAGGTATTATCATTCTCCTAGTCGTTTGAATTTTGCTTCCGACGTTATGTTTTTGGAGTCCCAAGTCTTATTTTGAATCCAATGAGTCTTTTTTAGGTGGCATTCCTCTCCCACCACATATGAGTGTTCCTAGCCATCAGAGTGGTGATACATCTGTAGAGCAATATTTGCCTCGTTCATTGTAGGCTTATCATCGTCATCAACAGTTGCCTTAGCTACTTCTAGTTGAGTCAAATCAAACTTCTATGTCTGTCGATCTATCATCCTTAGACCTTCACTGTCCTATAGCCTGTCAGAAAATGTACATGTTCCACTACTAATTCCATTTTTACATTTGTTTCTTATGATCATCGTTGCTCTTCTTTTTGTTAGTTTGCCTTGTCTATCTCTGTAGAGACATTTCTAAGAA